>MU267626.1:0-79768 GCA_021014935.1 Hygrophoropsis aurantiaca
ACCCAGACGTCGAAAACCCTGGGTGATGAAGCACTGTGTGTTAACAGGTACATCAAAGTGGTCGTTCAGTATTTGGCCACACTTGCTTTTGACCTGACTGAAGAAGACATGTTCATCAAGTGAAGCGAGGCAAGAGCAGTGATGGCCAAATGGATGGACGCCTTAGAAGATGCGGAGCACGTACATCTGATATGAATATGTGGAATCCCTACTTGAATAACGCTACACTGAGAGATTCAAATCTGTCAGTCAAGAAAGGTGGGTCTGCCTGTTTAGCAATCTACAGTAGACTACTTTAAACAAAAAGGCTAAAGGAAGGGCCTCGTATTTTGCCAGAAGTGGCCCTCAAGCGCTAGTTGTTTGTACGGTAGCCACATGGCTCAAAATTAACACCAGATGTGACATGACATAATTCCGAATACTCGATATTTCTTTTACCTTCTTAAGCTGGGAACTCCTGTCTTATCATGTCTGCTCTAAAGTATCCAATGCCTACACCGGATGAAATGAAGCAGAGAGTAAAGGAGATATTTGGATATGAACCTTGCCATTGGCAGCTTCAATCAGCTCGCAGCCAACTGGAAAAACGGGACACTTTCACTATTTCAGCAACTGGCTCGGGCAAAACCCTTTGTTTTTGGATTCCTCTCCTCTTTAATGACAACGGAATCATGGTCCTTATTACACCACTGAATATTCTCGGAGATAAAAATATTGATGAGCTACAGGCCATCGGGATCCCCGCAATCAATCTAACAGCCCAGTCAGCAACAGACAAAGCTTTTAAAAAGTGACTGGCTTTCCAGGCTAACCTAGTCTTACAGGATATAGAAGCATTGAAATTTCGTGTCATTTTGACCAGTCCAGAACGCGTGCGGACGGATGGTCGTTTCAGGAAACTGTGGGATTCACCAAAGTTTGTCGGGAAACTGTTTAATGTGACATTAGATGAGTCCCATTGCATTAGTGAATGGGGAGATTCATTTCGGCCAGAATATGCTGAGATAGGGCACCTCCGCTGGCTCCTCCCATCCAATATCCCCTTTCACTGTGCTTCTGCCACTATGCCACCCCACATACTCAGCGATATACAACGAAAGCTGCAGATTCGGCCAAATATGGTAAAGATTCAGCGATCCAATGACCGCTCAAATATATACCTACGAGTGGAGGAGATGAAGTATCCCATCAACACCAGATGGGACCTGCTTCGGGTGCTCGAACTCAACGCCTGTAGCCCCCGCAAGACCTTCATGATTTTCACGAACTCCAGAAAGGAGGCAGAGGGTGTCACGGCAATGATTCGTTCGGAATTACCCCCTGAACACCGTGATAAAATTGTATGGTTTCACTCCGGGATGAGTGCAAAATTCCGGCAGGACATGATTGAGAAGCTTCGAAAGCGGGAACTATGGGGGATATGTTGTACCGATGCTGCGGGGATGGTGAGTTAACATCACAGCAACAAATCGAAAATGTGACTTATGGTCATACTAATAGGGCCTTGATCTTCGTGACATTGAACTGGTGATACAGTGGAAATATCTTGGGTCACTATGCAGTCTTATTCAGCGCTTGGGACGTGCTGTGCGAGATCTTGCCCTTTCCGGTGTTGGAATATATTTTGTCGAACCTAAATATTTCGATCAAAACAAGAACAAGACGAAAACGCGAAAAAGAAAAAAGAGAAATCAACAAAATGGACCCCAGAATAAGCATATGCGGGCAGCAACTAACTGTGCCCCACCCAGTAGAGATGTTGAAGATGTTGAAGAATCGGACGATGAGCAAAGTGGTGGGGATGAGGAGGAGGACTATAACAATCAGGACAACGAAAATGCTGATGGTTTGAACCACGAACCTGGTTCCATTATCCCACACTCGAGCTCCTCAGCTATCGCCTCACGTACTCCGTCAACCCGCTTGATCCCCTCAAACCCCTCAAACCCCGAGTATGAAATTGTTGCAATGGATACCTATATCAACGCATCCAGTCGTGGCTTATGTCGGCGAGCTGTTATCGATGAGTACTTCAATAATCCAAAAAGTGCCAGTGAGCTGCCTTATATTTAAAGATGCTAGCTTCTACTTACCTTTTCACAGACGAGCATCACACTGACAATGTACTGGATTGTTGTGAGCGCTGTAGGGTGACACAGTCACAGTCGTGCTGTGACATGTGCTCGCCGTCTATATTTGTACCTTTGGATCCATCGAAACCTCCTCCAAAGCACCCTCGAGCAAAGCCAAAGTTTAAAATCAAGAACCACAAAATGACGGACAAAGATATATCTTTACGAAAGGCACTTGAGAACTGGAGGGATAAGGAGATGGAAGAAAGCGGGATGGGAGATGATGACTTCTTTGGGCCTCAGCTGATTATAGCAGATGGGATCCTTGATCGCATCGTTGACCTGGCACACCACTCGAAAATAACGAACATGGAGTCTTTGAAAGCCCAAACTCGCTGGAGCTATGCAGATAAATTTGGTAACAAAGTTCTCGCTATATTAGCAGCACACTATCCTCCACCAGCGCCTCCACCTCTCTTTACTACACGTCCTCAAAATGCCAACGCACAAACAGTAGCTTTGTCTGTCAATACAGGCACCACAAATTCTGCCATGGCCGGCCCGTCAAAACCAAGCACCACAAAAGCGCCACGTAAATGTGGTGCATGTGGCCAATACGGCCATAATGGTGAGTGCAAACAACGATCTTACTTGAATATAACTCATGATTCTTATCGTTTGGATTTGTTTTCAAAGCGCGCAACCAGTTTTGCCCGAAACGAAACCAAGGAACGGAAAATTTACCACCTATTCATACCAGTTAGTTGACAAGGTTAGTAGCTATTCAATCGCCACCCAGATCCTCTGCGGTGATCTCAAGTCGCTCATCACTATCATTTTCAGGTTCCGTACTATCACCTTCCCCCTGCACAAGCATAATCCCTTCGGCCATTTTGTCCCCGACCGAGTATTTAACATTGCGCCCAGCGGTGAAGACGTTCGGCGATGTCTCTGTGATACGTTGTGCGAGCTTTTGGATAGTTTTTGTCATATCCGGTGGAGAGTGCCGAATAGTGCGGTGAATGAGATGGAAGGTGTTCTCAATGGTAACGTGGCAATTTCGATACACCTCAATGAGCGGCGACTCTTTAATGATATGATCAATTGTCCGATTCGGTCCAGTTCCTGCATATATTACCTGATTCAAGTTAGTATCTACTACAGCTTAAAGATGAAGACATACCTTTGTATACAGGTTATTCCGTTCTACCAACCAGTCAACAGCCCTGAAAGCATGCGGTTTTCCTGTCGGATTGCACAGCAAATTGTTCCGTATAATTTTCCTGCGAAGGAGGTTCATTGCGGGGCTTCTTCAATCAACAAATTCACTTACTGGAGGCCTTCCGGATACTTGTATTTCAGATGGGTATTAAATTGACTCATTTGTGCAGCGTATTTATGCTTCCCGACAGCTTTGAAGATATAAATCCAGGGCAAAAACGAAGCCTCGACACGTCCAATATCTCCAGAATTCATTGCATGACATAAGTCAACATACAGCAATTCATCACGATTCCGAAGCAACTGATTTTCAAAGCGCCTGTCGCGTTCACCAGAAGGTTTTGCACGAAAGCCTCGTAGCAATGTTCCTCCCGCCACGTACTTCTGAACAATGGTTTCAGAGACCTTAACAATGGAATCCCAGCTCGGTTCGGCTGCTGCAAACTCCTCAAGTGTCGTCCATTGTGGGTTATGTCTACTTGCTTCAATTTGCCAGCAGTTGAGCATTGATGCCCAAAGATCGTGATGAAGGACATCGTGCATGCGGCGGAAACCCGGTTTGCTTGCAAACATACCAGTTTCATTCGGCCTGAGCACCCCGATGTGCTGAAACAAGGCCGCTTCATCGTCCCTGCCATCCTTCGGTTGAACGTAGGTCCTCCATAGTGCATCTGCACATGCCATCTTGTAGTGAAATAGCCCTGGTAAGAAGACCACATACTGAAGTCGATTTTTCGGTGTATCTTCAATGCGCCGGGAGTCACGAACCGTGTCGAGCCGCTCTTTGGTGAGGAGATCTCCGTGGACTAGTAGCACATGTTCTGACATGTCGATGTCGTGCCCTGCATTGAAACTTTCGTCGTCGGGGTCTCCGATTCCACCCTGTTGAAGTAGGTTTTCCATGACTTCAACATTTCCATCAGTAGTTGACTGTTTTATCTTCATAGAACGGCACGGTATCTGATTGGTTTTGTGAACTGGTATTTGGAAGACAGTTTCAGGCTGACCAAGCCTATCAGCGTAAGTAGCAAACGGCTTGCTGCGATGAACGAGGATATTGCGAACTTGCCACGCGAATGCTGCCATTCGTGGGCTAAGACTTTCCCCTGGCCTTTTTTTCCCATAGGTGTCATTGACGTGGAAGCGGAAAAAATCCACACCATTCGATGTCCCAGGTACTGCTGTTGCCAGTGACGGATTGCGAGGATCGTGCTGCCAAAGCTCCGCAGAGCATCGGAGAGCGCTTGGATCATCGATCCCAATCAGTGGAATAGTGGTTGCAGACGTGGCACTAATAAATGTGCTTTGATGTTCTACGGTAGGTTGCTCGGTCTTAAAGTTGATGTCGAAATTATCATAAGCAAATGCGGTCTGGAGTGACCGCACAGACTGTTTGATTCGACTTGACATTTCAGTTGACATCGAGTTGACTGCGTTATAGATCGACGTAACGCTGACAGAAAGCCCAGCATGTGCGAGGACTTCGATAACTTTCTCCGGGACACAAGTTGAGTGATAAAATATTCCGAGAACACCTTGCAGGAAGTTGCACCGTTCATTAACGCTTTGTAGGAAATTGCTAATGCAAACAACGCTTCGCTAGTATACGCATATGAGTGTGTCATCCTTTTTTCATCGTCATGTTAAATCACTTACTATCTTTAACAGTGCGCGATTTCTCTCTGCAGCGCGTTGTGATCTTTTGCTCTTCCGATCACTCCGCCCATGTCTCTGTGCCGTCCCGTCACATTCTCGCACCTCCGAGTCCACTTCTTCATCATTCTCAGTCTCTTCAGCTTCTGGCTCATCCACATCCATGGTGTCTCCTCCGATGTCACCAAGATCGCCCTCTTCAAGTTCATCTCTGAATGCTATTCCATTTGTATCCATGTCTCGAAAGCCGGCGCGTCTGCGAGAGGGTGATAATAGAAGTGATGAAACGAAGCCCCACAGGTATGGCGCCACTTTAGTGATTTTCTGCGCGATATCATTGACAAGTGATCCTTCCAGTTGCTCCGATGTCACTGTTGTAGCCTTAAAGTGCAGTCCATGGCGCTTATGTGCGAGTTCTTGGAGTTCTTGCATCAAAGTTTCCTTCACCAAACCAAATGCCCACGAAAAAACCTCTCCTTGTGTTGCGAGACATTGATACAAGTGAGCACATACATTTCGTGCTTCATTTACAAGGGATTGGCGGATCCGTTTGAATTCTTGTGTCACTGACTTCTCGTGGAGCAGTACAGTGACCAAGCTCAATACCGAGACGTTGTTTTCCTCCATGAAGCGAAGGACATTGATGACCGGGCTCATTGCGTGCTCACGAGCTACTTCCACGCCTCCGAATATTTATTCTCCCCTCATCTAGGCCTCACCTCTGCAACGCTTGCTGAGCGTGTTGCACTAGCGCTGAGCTCGCCTACCACAGTCTACGTATATTCAATATTATTATTATTATTATTCGGTATGCTTTTGTCACGTCACAGTCTTGGCGAGCGTTTTCCAGTGGGTGCAAACAAGGCCATCATTGCGCCACTTACAAGTTTTGCCAGTCGGCGATGGGTGTTCAATATAACACTAAGGTTTCGGTTAAAGTCAGGATTAGTAATCACAAAGTACATGCTGAACGTTTCGGAACGTGTGCGTGAACGAATTTGAACACCCATCGCCGCTGGTTAGGAGTCTGCTGGCGACCCAGATGCGAATGGACCGAGTACAGAACAAGAACTTGGTGTCCATGGTAAGTCTACACCGCTCACGGATCTAACACTCGCAGAAATGTGTCAACATTTGAAATAATAATATTCTGACGAAAGATTTTTATAGTTCACAATCAAGTGTGTTTTATGTCCCCTTTTATCTGGTTTTGCTTTGTTGATATTTATGCCAGTTTCCCACCGCTCCAACGCACAGAATGATTTTATCTTGAGATGTCGACGTGCGCCAAAATTTCTCAGTCCGTTAGTAGTCAGGGCGGAGAAGGCGGCCCAGCGCAGGATACCGCATTGTCGATGCAGTAGCTTCCGAACTTTATTATCCTAGTTATACTTACCAGAAATAATGCTCAATCTGCAGAACGAAATGATGTTTACCAGCGCCTTGACCCTGTCGCCACATATGGATTTTTATGAGCAAGTGTACTATTAGTGTCAGGCCGTATTTAAACATCCACCCACGACGTCTTTTCACTTTCCATTTGAACTTTGGCTCCAAGCCCTCCCAGGTAAACTCCAAATACCTCCGCGTCTCACAATCTCTTCTATACGGGGGACGTTCATGCCGTCGCTGACCTCAACCCGCATTCCGGTCGCAGACCCGCCGTCTCCAAACGAGACCTGCACTTCCATGAGTCCTGACCGTGGAGCACGCGCCGGAGTGGACAAAACAATGGTCGGCTTTGGATCCGACGGCTGAGTCGACGTGAGATTCGATGCCGAGTTAGTATCTCCCCCCATCATCATATTCATGTTCATATCCATCCCCATGTCCATTCCCATTCCCATGCTCAATCCTGGAATGTCCATATCCATGTCCATGTCCATCCCGCCGAATAAATCGGATTCTGTTGAGTTTGGTGGAGGAGGTGGAGCTGTAGATCCGCGCAGAGAGAAAGGTTGCGAAGGGAGATATATTGTGACGGGGATTGAGCGTGGCGCCAGCGATCCGGAAAGAAGTGAGGTAAGGAACTCTGGAGAGACTTCGTCTTGTTCGTTCTTCTGATCTGACATTGAATCGGACGGAACCTGAGTCGGTGTCCATTGAAGTGAACGAAATGTTTCGTTGAGCCAGCATTGGTCTTTGACTATCTGTCACGCCTTCAGTATACCCGCGACAGAAACATGCATGCGATAATTTGATGATATCCCACACAAGGAAAATTGAAATGATAAGCTCACCTCCAACACTTTGGATACTTCGTTAACATTTTTTACTGGTATTTGTTGCAGAACGAAACCAGGTTCTTGTGGTGTTGTGAGACGAAGTCGCAGAGGCGGATGTGAGTCGCTCGGTGAACGCTGTCATGGGTGTCAAGTCGAATTTGCTGAAAGATACATAAGAGATACTCGCGTATATTGCGTTGTAATGTTCAGCTGTACCTCCAGCTACATTTAACTGCTCAAGAGATGCACAAGCGTAAGCCACATGACTAGCCCTTAATATCCGCTTCCTTACCAGTAGATCTAACCAATTTGGCCCTCCATTGACTGGTGTCTGTACAGGCATTCCGAACGCGAACGGTGGTATTCCGGCGGCGCTAGGCGAATTGTCATTACTCTGGATGCCACCAATTATTTTCAGCAAAGCGCGCGCGCGCGTCTGTGTGATCACAATGCCCCCACGAGAGTTTGATGTAAAATCCAATATCCATGCATGCCGTGGGGATGAAGGGAATGTATGATCGGAGGCATCACTGGACACATTGTGAGGAGCGTTGCTTGAGGGTACAAGCTTTAGTGTAGCCACCACTGCACCGTCTACAGGCACATTCATACCAAGAAAGGATGTGATGTGTGATGTCGGAACATCCAATTTTGGCGATGTACTAGGAGAATTTGACGGTGCTGAGCGAAGAAGTTGTAGGTATGCATGAGGTGAAAGCCAGACGAGAAATGATATAGCTGGTACTTGAAGATAAGGTAATGGAAGTGGTACCCGAGTTAAAAGTGTGTCAACAGTGCTTGTGTTGTGGTCAACATACAAAACAATTTTGAGGGTGAGGAAGTACCTTGCGTCATTTCCAAGTATCGTCTTGACTTTTTCAAGTGCGGCCTCAGATACGTGATCAATGTCTGTGAACCACTGTATGCCTTCCTTTTCTGCGAGAGCATCAAGTAACATGAGATAATTAAAACTCTCCTGGATGTCACGGCTCATCCTAGCGGCTAGGATTGCTGGATCCTCTGTGTGTGTAGTTACTTCGAACATGACATCGTTTGCCTGCTGGATTATGTTTATCCATGCAGCGATTTTATTAAGAAGGAAGGTATCCAGTGTGGGCGCGGAAGTAGCTGACGGTGCAAATGATGTCTTCACGCTAGCCACTTGGCATTTGTCGGAATCGAACTCGAGATCGACAACCAGGACTTTTCCACCGAGAACAATATTGACTTTTGATCCAGGAGATGTACCGGTATCTGTAAACGCTTCCATACCAGCGGTTGTTCCCCATGTTGAGATGCGATCAATTACAGCCGAGGGCGAGAAAAGTGTAGTATCAGGATATAGCCCAGAGCGAGAAGTATTTGAATGGGCGATCAACAATGAGTTGGATTGGTTCAATGTGTTTTGTATGGCCGTATCCTGCTTTAGCAGGGAAACGAGCTTTGTGCTTGCGAACGGCACATTTGTCAATTGAGCCAAGGAATAATTGAGCTGGTTTGTTGAAGAGATCACTGAATTCAAGGCCGTAGTCGATGGCGTATATGTTTTGGAGAACGGGTGCGACGGGGTTGAGCCATTCAAAGTGTCAAGTGTTGAGTGTACAATCGACAGTAATGATGGACGCGACATGAAATCCGTTATGTGATTTGTCCTATTCTAAGTACATCATAAACTTGACCACACACAGCCTACTCGGCATGCTCCTTCATTCAATCATTGTGTTTCTGACCTCAGGAGTCTGCTAGATAACAAATCGGTGCCTCATGCATCGTTGTTTGTCTATCCAGGAAATCATTTTCCATATTTTCTGGGATATATATGATGACTCTACCTCAGTTTCAAGGCCACCTACTACGTTCAAGTTATTCGACCTCGACCGCAAACAAACTCGTCCAGATTACCGGACTCTAGCCCGTCTCGCAAGAACATGTCAAACGTTCAAGGAACCGGCGTTGGATGTTTTGTGGAGTAGAATGGAAACGTTGAATCCTTTAGCTCAGTGCTTACCTGTAACTAAAAGGAAAACCACTCATCGTGGAACCATTGTGAGTTCTACAAAGCGCAGCATAGATTTTCTTTTGTGATTAGGAAGTACTTCACAGGAATTGATTAGCCCGATTTTCCCCAATGGCTGGTCAAAGATCCAGAAATATGCATGTCGCATTCATGTTCTAGGCAGCACGTCAAGTTCAAAGCCGCCGTTTGGCACTCTTACCCTCGATCTCATTCACGCGCTTGGTAGCTTCCTGCCACTGCCCAATCTTCGGATTTTGTATTGGAGAAGTAACCCTGAAGCAGCTGAATATTATCCTGTCATCCGCTATCTCTTGAGTCCGAGCATTCGCTCTATCTATATCTCGCAACGCACATATACGGCTGTTCAGCAAACGATAATAGCAACTATCGGTAGCCTTTCTCCAAACCTCGAGCAACTCGTTTGCTGCTTTTACGGAGCTTCCGCAGGGGATGGCTCAGCGTTATTTCAATCAATCTCAGTTGGCGTCCAGAATCTTCCTCGGTTTCGACAGCTGAAAGTCGATAATGTTGGATATAGTTCATCTCTACAGGATATAGCTCTTCTACCACACCTCGAGCGCCTTGTCTTCGGGATTCTTCCTGAAGACCATCTGCCAGATACGCCTCCTAAACAGCTTTCTGTGTTCTCTTCTCTTAAAGCTATTAAGCTTAAAGCCTTAAATATTTCACGCTGCTCCCGCTTTCTCTCGGGCATCCAGGCTCCGGTTCTCACTCAGCTGACCCTGGACCTTGCATCTTTACCATTTGCGAGACAGCTGCAAGATTGGTTCAGCTTGATAGAAGCTCAATTCTCACCCGAAATGATAAAGATATTGACGATCAATGTGGACACTTTCGCGCGAACGCCCTGTGATTTCCATATCTGCTCCTTGATCACATTCAAACCACTGTTATCTTTGTCAAGACTTACCCATCTTCGCTTCGCATCTCTTGACACGTCTGGGCTTGATGACGATAACATAAAGGAGATCGCTTCCTCGTTTCCCAATCTCCAAGCTGTCTACCTTGGTACCAAAATTTATGTCAACAGTTCCCCTAAAACAACACTCGAGGGCCTCATCAATTTACTGGCGCGCTGTCCACAATTGCAGGGCGTGGGCTTGATGCTTGATGTCACGATAATAGATCCTATCGCTCTTCAGAAACTAAGTCGAGGTGTGGTCAATACGGCGATCACTAAACTTGATGTCGGTGCATCGAGGATTGATGACCCTGATAGGGTATCTTTGATCTTATCAGCTGTCTTACCTCGTCTAAAAGCTGTGGAAAATGAGGGGGGAAAGTACAATGGCTTGCATTGGGCCACTCGAAAGGAGAGGTGGGACAAAGTTGCTGAACAAACCAGTCTCTTCGCTTTGGTTAGAGCTCAAGAGAGACGATTCAACTCAATGGACATTTAATTCAAGTACGTACACATCTAGCTGTTGCACAGTTTTACAATTATTTTCAAATTTCACTGCGCTCTGATGATCTCTTGCATGACTTACTTCGTTGCTGGATTCTCCAAAATTGTTGATATTTCATTCTCGATACAACAGTTGTTCCATTTTACACTTCTACAGCAACCCTAAGCGGAGGATTTCCATAGCCTGAATTAGATCTACGAAGCCATCTCCCGATCACTGCTCATGAACATTGACCATCATTCTTCCTGTACTAAGACAGGGTTGGTCTCTAATGTCTTCAACCAGGCAATCAATGCCGTCGCAACCTCTTCTGGATGAGAAAGTAACAACCAATGATCCGCATCAAACGTCTTCGAGACATAATTCTTGCAATATTGATTCATCACGTATTGTCCATGAGCTGGCAGGCATACAAAATCCTTCTCGGCCCCACCGAAGAAAGTCGGCTTTGAGATATTATAGCTGTCCGGGCTTATCACTTCGAACGATAAAATCATGCACAAGATATATGAAGAGGAAAGGGTTGCAAACATACGTTTGTCGTCTTCTGCGCTAAGGCAGGGTGAACCTATCAAGGTTTTGTACCAGTTGAGACCCGGTTTCATTCCACCGTTCTCAAATGTGATTTTGCGATGACGCTCTTTATCCTGTTCGAAAGAAATGAGCTACGAGGTATAAAATAAAATTTAAACATACCTCTTCAGTGAGATATGATGGAAGTGGTGCCTGATTATCATTGAGCAACCATTCTTTATAGCCTCCAACCGGAGCCAGGTGCGTCGACCATAATTTAGGATCGTGAGGATATCCAAGACTGTACGATGAATCCCACTGTGAAACAGGTCAGCACGCCGAGTCTACTGATTATTGGAGGTAAAAGATTGACGTGTTCTTCTAGGATCTCTGCTGCACCTTCTTCTGCAAGGAATTCCCAATAGCCGTGAAGAACATAACCAAGTGCAGCCTTGGTGTCTTCCAAGTGTTTGTAGTATTCAAA
Organism: Hygrophoropsis aurantiaca; assembly: GCA_021014935.1. Classification (NCBI taxonomy): domain Eukaryota; kingdom Fungi; phylum Basidiomycota; class Agaricomycetes; order Boletales; family Hygrophoropsidaceae; genus Hygrophoropsis; species Hygrophoropsis aurantiaca. Next base: position 11,613 of record MU267626.1, read on the forward strand.
ATTCGGAGTTGGTACCACATAGGATACAGCCAAGAAGGCAAACGCTTCAAACCGCGCAGAGTGGAAGTTGGCGAGACGAGATACAACCTTTGAGCCCCTACGGTCCAAGATAAGATATCTCGATGACAGCGCAAAGTGATAAACCTCACCAATCGTGTCCGATCGCAACTACCTTTTTGATCTGCTCAACATCGAGGATGTCCATGATATCTTGGCAAATCTTACTGAGAACATACTGGGCCACGTCCAAAGGCTTGTCTGTGCCTCCCAGGCCAAGCAAATCAGGGGCTATGATACTATACTGATTCTGCACAAAGAATTTGGCGATGCGACCCCAGTCCTGCGCTGTCGATCCATATCCATGGACGAGGAGTAAGACAGGCTTCGGAGAAGCGCTGATATCTTGTGAATGGGAGTAATAATATCTATACTTTAGCCCTCGTTTTGTGGTCGTAGTTTTGGAAAGGGAATCATTCATCATATGATGCTTATGGCCGAACGTTGGTGGAAAATCGCGAGAATTGTGCAGTCCTTTGAAGCGATGAAGAACTTATTCGGTGATTCGGATAGACTTCCCATCGATGGTACAGCATTGTTTCTAATGAACTGATTGAAATGGTCGCCCAGCGCTAATCTGCATGTGCTTCTGGCGAACTTAGTGGAAGATAGCGCACTAAAGTACTAAATGGGGAAAGACAATTGGTCAAAATCTGGAGGATGACGTTTCTACTCTAGTATTTGCTCAGTATGAGTAGGTCGGTACTACGTTGCGGTTCCCAGCGTTCGTCACGCAGTTCGGTGGCGTACTGTGCCAGCAACTCATGGAAAATATCCATGTCTTCGAAGACCTGCACTTCATCTGAATCTAAATGCGGTCCTGATCCTGCGGGTAGGCGGATAGTCACCATTATCTGGTCTGATCCGCTCCCCGTGAATTATAAAATTTCCTGTTCGAGCCTGTAGAGATTCGAGAATGTAATGCGAGTATGATCAATCAGTCATTCAGTAGTTTTCACCTGTAGTACCAGATAAGGGCGGAGTAATGTTCCCCGACTGATTATCCATGAGGTAGTGTAGCTACACTCGATGCATGGTTTCTGAACACATTGAGGGAACGTGAAGTTGCACTCAGGGGCATTTCTATCTACGGCTTATTAATATGCTTATTTGTCGGACTTTCGGCAAATCAAGGAAAATTCCGAACATTTGTTGCACAACGCTACGAAGGTTTACAGCCCGTTGCAGAACGATAAAGCGGTTTAAACTTTTTCCAGCAACAAGCGGGGTTCACTTTCGGGTTCGCCGGACTGTTAGCCACACTTTTTTTGGTAGGGATTATGTAAAAATGAGGTCTCAGAGACCATTGCCAGTGGTGCCGAATGAGTCTATTTCCCGACCCCGCTATGTTGCTAAAAATGGGGGTGCTTTATCGTTCTGCAACGGGCTGTAACGAAGTTTAACGACTGTCTTCCTTCTATTTGGTCTGCCTACGGGAGACTAAGTAATATTCGGGTCCACCTGCGATAAAGGACTTGAACTGAAGCTGTCAGTCAACCCGCACTGCCTGCTGGTTGAACTTGAAACGTTGAGTCGATTGAAGGCCACATGTAGATCAATCGAACTAGTGACTTGTCAGCTTTGCCCACCTGCCGGGTCGAACTCGGCGTAACGGGATCAATCACCGAATGACATGGATTGGACATGCGTGACGATCTTCATCCTCGCATTCACAATTGGAATTACTGATCAGCTTGGAGAGTTTCATGTTAGCTAATCATCTAGCAATCCTCCCGGGCCATCCTTCAAAGTTCGAATCATGGTGAGTGGTAAATCCTGATAAACCCAGCGTGTTTGGCCCCACATGGTCGTTACAACAAGGCTCACGAGTCACGAAGGTCTGTCGGATGTTCATGTGGATTCAAAGGAAGAGGCACTAGCGATGTCAAATCCGTCGCCTCCGACCTGTCACCTCTGGCTACCCGACAGATTTTGTTATAACTGAGTCCATACCCTCAAAAATTGCTGGATCAGGTGGGATATAAAATCTCGTTTGAACTTTGATTGTTCCACCAACGTCAGTTCGACCACCGTCGTCATTATTGGACTCTCTCACCAATGGGAGCACTTTCTGGGTTTCGTACGACTGTCTTTTGTAAGTTCCACGTTTATTTATCGAAATTGCAATTGACGAGACCTTCTCAGTCCTAGTCCCAGTGCTTGCAGTCGCTGTATTGGCTCTATGTGCTTATATAGACTCTGTGATCGATGATCCAGCCGCAATCACTGAAGATCCTTTCCTTTCCTACATTCCGCTAGGACTCGTTGCGGCGGCACTAACGATAGTCTTGCTTCCTACTTTGTAACTGTTCCTGTTACGTGCTTTATCTTGAGGCTTACACCGCTGGACAGCTATTTCATCGGTCGCGCATATCCTGGAAATTTTGTTTCTACGATAGCGTTTGACGCTGGCTTGACATGTGGGTTGTTCCAGTATTTCGTTCAACCTATGCCTCTGATTACTTGCCTTTGGATGCTCCCGCAGTTATTTTATTGATCCTTTGGGCGGCTACGGCAGGTCAAACAATCGCGGGTGCGAATGTACTTTTCGAAGGAGGTTGTTCCGCCATTCCTGATCGTGAGCGATCCATCAATATCTCCCGTTTCTGCTACTAAAAGAGTGTGAATAGCTGCTAGTCTCGAATATGGAGTATGCATTGAAACTGACGTTATTGCAGCCATCAGTTTCATCAATTTTTTCCTGTGTAAGACAGTGATCCTGCGTATTGTGAATGCATGTTCCTGAATTGACCAACAGTATTTGCATTTGCCACCACCATCAATATATATTCCTTACGTGGACAAGGATTATGGACTTCATCAATTGCAGGCAGCAACAAAATGGGGACTTCTGGAACTTCTCCGATGGGTCAAGGTCTGCCTCCGGGCGTTTTCTACCCATACCCAGTACATACCGGTGGAACTCCAGCAAATGCCCCGCCGCATCCTCAGTTTCCCGGATATCATTCCCCTCCTCCCATGCCAGGATATCCCCCTCAAGGATATCCCGGCTCTGTACCTGGATCGCCACCTCCGAACATGCCCATGCCTTACGGCTATTATCCAGGGTTTTATCCAGGATATCCCCCGCAAAGCCCACAATCGCCTCCTGCTCCTGGTGCACCGATCTCTCCCCTCCTCACTCCAAACCAAGCCGCCCCCGGGCTGTCAGCCACGCCTGAGCCCACGAGCAATGCATTTGCAGCAGGCTCTGAAGCTCATCACCACCCAACTTCTTCCTGAACCATTGATACGAGGGCTTGTGACATATCTGTGCATGGGAGCGTCTCGTTGAGTTGAGAGATGAATCTTGTCTATGTAGTTCCATTGGTTGTCTTATCTGTATCACTGGAATATGCACGACCCGAGCGATGAATATTAATATACTAGATATGATGAAGTCATACTTAGGTGGTTTTCCATTACATGTTTTGCAAGCTTATTCTCGTTACGCGATAGAATGACCATTGTTATTAGCGGCCATTTGCCGACGTCTCTGGCGGACGGATCATCCGAGTTACACACGGTCCACCAGGATTGAAAAGTTAGCTGAGCTTCCTTTTGTTATATTTCTTTGGGTTTCAAAGATGCTGTCTCTGATCCGACGTGGGCCGCGTTCGTTTGCTCGTCCGATAAGTGCTCCCGTCTACAATCGATTATCGATTTCCAGCTCTCGTTCTGCCTTTGGAACAAGCGCTCGTGCCATGTCTGTTCACCACGGAGAATCAGCTGTACGCCCAGAACCAGACAAGGTCCTCAAGGATATTGCAGACTATGTGCACAACTACAAAATCACGTCGGACCTTGCATTCGAGACAGCCAGGCTTTGTCTCATCGATACGATAGGATGTGGTCTCGAGGGCCTTCGTTTCCCTGAATGTTCGAAATTGCTCGGCCCTGTGGTGGAAGGCACGATCGTGCCCAATGGTAGGTGTTGAGAATATATCTACTGAACTGATTCTGAAGGAGTTTGTAGGCACAAAGGTCCCTGGCACTAATTATCAGTTGGATCCCATTCGTGGCGCGTTCAACATTGGCACCACCATCCGCTGGCTCGATTTCAATGATTGCTTCCTTGCTGCAGAATGTGCGTTCATGGTCCATCTATCCCATTCGCGAAACACATTGGCCGTCTGCCGTGTTTCTGGAACCAAAAATCCACTTCATACCATGACTTACATTGTTACTGATGCTAACTGCCTCTTGATTTACAGGGGGACACCCATCGGATAACCTTGGTGCCATCTTGGCCGTGGCGGACCACCTTGCACGTCAGGGTCAACCTCTGACCGTTCGCGATATCCTGGAGGGCATGATCAAAGCCCACGAAATCCAAGGCGGCCTCGCGCTCCTCAATTCCTTCAACCGCGTTGGCCTCGACCACGTCGTATTGGTCAAAGTCGCCAGCACGGCAGTTGTCTCAAGGATGCTGTAAATCCTCCTTTCAAATTACTCGTATTAAAACTGACTGATTGTACTACAAGTGGGCTCTCGCACTCCCAGACAATCGACGCAGTCTCGCAGGCTTGGGTTGACGGCCAGTCCCTCCGGACGTACCGTCATGCACCCAACACAGGCCCTCGTAAATCATGGGCAGCAGGCGACGCATGCTCGCGCGCAGTCAACCTCGCTCTTCTGGTCAAGAAAGGCGAGCTTGGACTCCCTTCCGTGCTCACAGCGAAGACTTGGGGCTTCTACGATGTGCTTTTCAAGGTATACATACCACCCGACACCCATTCGTCTAAGGGAACCTTGCTAATGTCGTTTATTCTACAGGGTAAACCCTTCGAATTCCAGATGCCCTTCGGCTCGTATATCATGGAGAACGTCCTTTTCAAGATCTCTTACCCTGCCGAATTCCACGCACAGACCGCTGTCGAGGCTGCCCACACCATCCATGCGCAGCTCAAGGCCATGGGTAAATCCTCCGATGACATCAAAAGCGTGCGCATCCGAACACAAGAAGCAGCTGTTAGAATCATCGACAAGCAAGGTCCTCTCGACAACTTTGCCGACAGGGAGTGTGTATTATTTCCTTCTCAGGTATAATTCAACGTGCAACATATTGATTTCGTGTTTTTCCAGTCACGCCATCAACTACATGGTTGCGTACCCCCTCATCTTCGGTGAACTCACTTCGACTTCCTACTCGGATGCCTCGGCTGCCGACCCGCGCATCGATGCTCTCCGTGCAAAGATTTTCTGTGTCGAGGATACTGCGTTCTCTGCAGACTACCATGATCCTTCCAAACGCTCCATCGGCAACGCTCTCTTGGTCGAACTAAATGATGGAACCAAGCTAGATGAGGTTGTTGTGGAATATCCCGTTGGGCACAAGCGCCGTCGCGAGGAGGGCACACCGCTGTTGGTCGAGAAATTCAAGAGACACATTGGCTGGCATTTCGATGAAGCTCACCAGAAGAAGTAAGCTTGACGCACTCACCTTTCGATCAGCTTGATATTGATTGTATTCTTCAGGATCCTGGACACGGTCTCGGATGCCCCATCCTTCTTCAATCTCCCAGTGGACAAGTTCACTGATCTATTTGTCAAGCCTTGACTGTCATGATGGTTACTGGCTTGCATGTCTTGTACCTTATTGTCTTCCAATGATATATCATTTTGGGTCACTGAGGCTACAAAGATTGGAACTACAGAGCAAGGGATTACTATTGAAGCTTATTAATCGCATTATGAATAAAGAGTGTAAAGGAACCAGATCCTGAAGACAACACGAAAGAGGAAAACACAATAGCAGAGACAATCCTGGTGAATACAGCTGGGTAAAAAATTAAAGTAAGAACATAAAAGCGATAGCAAAGCGTTGTGATTTCATGCTGGAATTTGGGGTCTTTGTCCTCGTCCGAAGCCGTGACCCGAAGGTCCTCTGGGTTTTCTTCCACGAGGTTTCCGTTTTGCCTGATAGTTCGCATTTGTTGAGTTGTCGTCCCTGAAAACTCTGCTCGGTGCATGAAAATTTGTCCTATCCTCGTAATCATCTTGTTTCCTTAGGTAAGGCAGCCGCACCCTGGCGGGCGAAGTGCCGTGGTACGGGGTGTATGCTCGGGTATCATACTCACCGTTGGAGGTCACAGATTCGGGACTAGATGTCCTCGACCGATAGGACGTGGGTGGAACCTTCAAATATTGATGTTGTCGCTCGGGCCTTTGAGCAGGCGAATGGTCGTTGAAATCCGTATTCTGGGAGGATCGAGTTCGCTGGCGCTCTCGGGTCCACTGAGAGCTTGATGGTGAACTTTGAAGATTCGTACTGGGGTCCTCTTCGGGGACAGACGACAGGCGATTTTGCATCAACCGAGCTAAGGGTACAGATCGTAGTTGTTGATGTGAGGTACTACGGAGGCGCGCATCAGGAGACTCTGGAGATGGTGGCGCCGCAGTCATGGTTCCCCTATAGGAGGGAGGGCGACCGCCGATTGAACCCCGAGGAATACCATTAGTGTTCGACGGAACAGGGGGTAAAGGGACACTAGGCGGAGGACCCGGACTTATGGGTAAGACCAGCGAGTTCTGGGAAGACAAAGCGTTAAGATGGAATAGGTATCGTGCAAGCTGGCTGGATATGTCGGACCGCGGAGAATGGGCTGATAGAGCATTAAGGGTCTGGTCGACATGGTCTAAGGGGCCATTGGAATGATGCGAATTGACTTGTGCGGTAGTGGCTGAATTAGTTATACGTTCGTGGACAAGTCGGCGGAAATGGTGAGAAGAATCAGACGACGAATGCTGATTGTGTAGAGAAATATAACGGCCATTGTTTGCAAATCCGGAGTTCTGAAGCAAATCCATATCGGGAGAAAAAGACGTTCCTTGATAAGGAGAAAAGTTTGAGGACCACTGGGGAGAAGACGAGTTTGGAGGGGTAGGTAGGCCGAGCATTTGCTGTTGTTTTTGTCGTAATTGTTGCTGAAGATGGGTCCGATATTGCTTAGCTATAGCCATGGCGGATTGACGAGGAGTGTTGACAGAGGCAACATATTCATTTGGACGACGTTCTACGAAAATGCGAGGGTATATTGGAGGAACTTGAACATGAGATGGCAAAAAACCAGCTATATCGGCTTTTCGAGAGTCCGGGTAATTGACTGCTGTATCCTTAAGATGCTGATCAGCCAAGGTCATTGCTTTCCAATCCAAAAGGAGATTTTCGTCAATATCCTGATGTTGCATATATTGGCGAACTTGGTCTCGTTTGGCATGATCCTTCGCAGTGTAAACCGGTCGCCATGCATTTGCATCTCGTGATAAGGCATCTCGTTCGGTGACGCTTGGAGTGGGGTCCGCGCGTGGCACAGCAAGTGTAGGCGGGGTCGGATGGGCCAGATCGTCCCTGGTTTCGGATTCCTTTGTATTAATATGCTTTTCCGTCGAGATACTCGATCGTGTTTGAGGATAATAATGAAGTGAAGGCACCGGTTTTCGTTGCAACCGAGGGGGCACTTGTAAGGTACGGGCTTGCAAAGGTAATGTGTGCGATGTATCATTGTTTGATGCGGAAGGGCCGATTGGAGCATTGTTGGCAGAATGATCTCCCGAACCTAGACCCCAGATGATGCGCGATAAGTTGTCAGACTCTTCGATTATCGTACCTTCAGCCCCACTGCCGACGAAATTCATATAATACAAACGAATAAAAATGCATAATTCGCTTACGAGGGGCACCGTGCATATGGCAGCGAAAGCGGTCCGTGGAGTGCAGGTATCGGTTTAGGTGGTGAGCTGGCCCAAGTGATCCAATCTAGTTTTGACGTCCACATCACAGTTGTATGAGGGTGCTACAAAAAATCTCGCAATGACTGACCTTCTTCTTCCGAGTTGTCGGGTTCAGGAGAATGTATTCTGCGGAGAAATGCATCAGGAAGTCGAGCATTACCATTGATGATAAGAACTGATTCAGGAGAGGATGGCGGAGACGGAGTACGGGGGACGTCGGCAGGCGTTTTGACGCGAATGCGATTACGATTTTCGATGATAGATCCAAATGAGTCGCCACTTGACGGGGAATATAACGAGTTATTAGAAGGTTCGAAAGCAGGTCGAAGTGCTTCAGGCATAGAGACTATGCGTCTGCCTGGCGAAGTGGGTGCATATTCAGCCACATTTTCGGGCATCGAAACCACACGCTTGTCTTCCCATTTAAATTCGGATGGTCGAGAATGTGGCAATGCTTTACGCTTGGGGACCCGTCGAGATATTAAGGTTGCGCGGATGGGAGTGGTCGGACTATCTGGGAGAAAAGAGTGACTATATGCGCTATGATCTTCGTTGGAAGGCGATGAGATTTTTGATATAGAACGGTCCGAATATCCAAAGAGGGTGGTGTAATTTGCGTGGTTTGTCCCTACCCCCGATGCAACCAAAACCTGGGCATGATCTGAGGGCTCGACAAGGCCTGAATGCAAAGACGGAGGATTGGCTTGAACTCCACGATCTACGTATTCCTTCTCTACAAGAGAGACAATAACAGAATCTTGACGAGGATCTGGCATTTGAGGCTCGAAACACCGCAGCGTATACTGAAAGCCTCCAACAAGTGCAAGAAGAGGACCGAATCAGGGGAGATTCAGCGACTCGCGGAAGCAGAATGTGGTATTGAACCGGAGTCTGAATGTGCAATCGAGCTCGGCATGTCGGCAATGGATTGCCTTGAATAAAAAAAGAGTATACTACAGATGCTTGGTATCTTCTATACATATCATATCTATCATAACTAGTTTCATAGCAGTGCATTTGTTTCCAGCAGCAACACGATACCTGAAAAGATACTGTCAGCATAATTGTTATTTGTGTTGGGTGAGGTATACGCTTACTGTGTACGATCTCTGGAATGCTCTGAGCTGTCACATCCACGACGAGATCAGCTTTCTTCGGTGCTTCATATTCAGTGTCAACCCCCACGAAGCCCTTGATCTCTCCACTCCTTGCTTGAGAATATACTCCCTTCCTGTCTGTCTTTTCGCAATGTTCCAGGGGCGTTGCGACATGTATGAGGAAGAAGTTTCCACCGGCACCACCACTCTGTAGAACAGTATCACGGACGAGTGTTCTTGAGCGTTCTTCTGGCGCGATCGGGGCTGCGATAACAGCTGCACCTGCACGAGCCAATTCGCTGGCAACGAAGGATATACGTTGGAGATTCTCGTGTCTCTCAGCAGAGGTATAACCCAATTGTGGGCTCAAATCCGGACGCAGCGTCTCCCCGATCAGCAGTGAAACGCTTCGTCCTCCTTGCTCGTTGAGGGATACTTGGAGAGCTTTGGCGATGACATCTTTGCCGGAGTTGTGCAGGCCTGTTAGGAACAATACGAAACCCTGTTTCTGGCGTGGCGGATAGCTTTCTCGAAGAGTCTTGACTACAGCACTGGAAGAATAAATCAGCACACAAGTTGTAGTTATATACGATACACATACTCGTAGCTGAACCAGTCGGGAATCGGTGCGCCGGTCTTTAGCCGTTTACGCAGTTCCGTCCCGGAGATATCGAGAGTTTGTGTGCCGGCTGGTATCTCATCCACTGGCTGGTATTCATCCGTCGAGGGAAGATATGTCATCTGCTGGAATGGCACCATCTCAATTTGCAGCTCATCCTTGTACTTTTCAACAAGTTCTTGTGCGTCATATGGCCCGTAGAAGTCTTTTCCTTGTGAATTCTTCCCAGGACCTGCATGGTCTCGACCAACAATGAAGTGTGTTGCACCAAAGTTCTTTCGAATGATAGCATGCCAAACAGCCTCACGAGGACCAGCCATTCGCATGGCGAGTGGCAGGAGTGCGAGGTGACCCATGCCATTAGGGTACTTCGCCATGATAGCCTCGTATACACGAACACGAGTGTAATGATCAACATCACCAGGCTTGGTGAGACCAACAACGGGGTGGATAAGGACATTGGCTTGTCGCTGGCGAGCTGCACGAACTGTCAGTTCGCGATGGGCACGATGCATGGGATTACGGGTCTGGAAAGCGACGACTTTGCGCCATGCAAGCTTTTTGAAATGTGCACGCAGTTCTGAGGGGGTATCTGGATAACAAGGGGATTAATGGGTATATCGAGGGGAGAATGGACAACAGCATACATCGCAGAGCAACGTAGTCAAAATGAGTGGGTGCTTGGATGGCTTGAACTTTTCCACCAACGTAGTATTCCTTAACGCGATTGCGGAGGTATGCAACAGAGGGGTGAGCCGGATCATCCGCACCGAAGACTTGGATGGCCTCTTTTACGGCATCGAAAGTATATGCATCTTCTACAGTGAGGATGGCCAAAGCCTGATCATCGCGAGGGTCACGTAGTGTGAGCCGCGCGCCCGGGGCAATCCTAAGACGTTCAATGTCGGCTAATGACACGTCGAGTGTGACAGGCATGGAGAAGAGGGTGCCATCAGATAGACGAAGAGTGTCGACGACGCTGAACAAATGATGTGTGAATAAAGAGTACGGTTCTGTAGGCGGTCTATAGTCACCTGGAATAGTCATTCTCATTCATGAAACCTTCTAGTGGGCTGAACCCTCCATTGATGATTAGCTCCAGGTCACAGAGCTGACGCTAAGTTATGCGAATGCTCAGCTAAACGTCCAGATGAGATATGCTGGGGAGCATACCTCGGTAAGGACGATTTCTCGGAGAGAAGCCGCCTCCTCTCTTAGCTGAGCAGATATCGCCTCGTCTCTGGCAACAAGATCCTACGCAATTTCATGTCAGATCGCGTGCTCGCCGAAGACACTTGAATCACCGCACGAACCTTTAAAATACCACCGTGAGGGGAGTTAGCCATGTCTATTTTCTCGAAGTTGATTGACCACAAGTTAAAAGTGAAACAGAATACACGGCCCAGCTGCGAAATAGTGCTTATGAGGAGGCAAGCAGCGATACCCTCGGGGATTGTGCGGATAGCTCATCATGACGAAGAGTTTTATCAGCAAAGCAAAAGTTCCTGCGATGAGACGATATCACGCAATCGTGAGCAAGGAGCAGTGACGAATATAGGGCAAAAGACGGAATCTTACCCCGGAAGTGTACCCCAACTCAGTTATCAACCAACTCGTGTGCATAAAGAGATCTTCTGCATCGTTATCGTGGACTATGCGGCTTTCGAGTCTCCGGCTTGGACAATTGCCCGAAAATCAGCTTGTTTCCAAAGTTTTGAGTTTGTCTCATCCACAACAATTGCCCAAAAGAGACAAATTTCGGGACGATGGCGTTCTTCTCCCGTTTTAGGACAGCAGGTTATCTGCCATGTGTCAAGATCACTGGACCAAACTGTTAGTTTTCGGGGAGGCCGGGCTGGATTGTCGACTACAATCACCATGCAAGAACATGCCAGACAATAATAAGAGGTGATTGTCATTTTGATCTTGAGAATGGGGGAGGTTATAAGGTGGCCAATGTGTTATATTTACTTTTTTTTCCTTTGCCGGAAGACATTATGTCTCATGGTTGTAACCGTCAAACAGTGTCGAGCATTTCAAGCATGTGGTGGAAGTCGCTCGATGGAGCATGGGGCACGACTGTCCAGCTTCTTCTCACCTGATTCTTCCCATATGCATCCCATTGTATCCTGATATCTCTCTATAGTCGAACGCTGAATGCCAAAACTGGTCGCGAAACACGGACAAAAACTACAAAGCACGCAAACCCAACAGTGAACGATAAATATCCAAGATAAGATCCACTTAATCCTCTGCCGTCTTCTTGAAGAAACTCGACAGCTTGGACATCCCGTTTGTGTTCGCCTTCTTCAACTTTTCGACTCCCTGAGAACCCTTCGCTTTTCTTTTCTTCCCGGCATCTTCGGTAGAAGCTGTCTTTGTTATCTTCGTTTTCGTGGGATTGGTGGCTGCAACACGGGCAAATTGTTCAGTTTGCAAGCCTTTGAGATATGCTTCGAGAGCCTTGAAACTATATCCAAAACATCAGGGGGTGCGATCGACGAAACAAACGGCTCTACTTACTCGTATGAGGCCAGCAGGCTGTGATATATGTCTTGGGGAATATATTGTGCAACGAGATCGCAAGCGGACCGGATACGGCCCACTTAACCAGCGTGTCAATCCAGATATCGGGGACAAAAAGGATGCGACTGACAGGCCAACAAATCCTCCTTCCCATCTTCCATCAGACCATCCTTTGCTAGTCCTCGTATCAGACCACGAGACATCTCCAGAACACGAGGCGTCGATAGGCGGTCAACTTTGGCACGGAGATACTGCAGCAACTTTTCCGGAGAAAATTTGAAGACCCTTATTTCAGGTGTAATTTCTGGCGGAAAGCAATTTTAAATTCCCTCTTCGACGTGAAAGCTAAGTGTAAGTCACCTTTGACTTCACAAACGCGTTTCATAGCGCGCTTGACACAGTCCAAAGATGCGAATGTCGCTATGTCATTTTTGGGTATTAAACTTGATGGATCTTTGGTTGCTGTGGCCTTCGATCCGGTAGCTAAGAGCTCGGCTGCATCTGTGAATATATCATCCGCAGGTCTAAATTTCACCGCTGAACCATCTTTCTTTTTGAAAAAAAAATGGAATGAGACACACAAGCCAGAAAAACTAGAACTGGTAACATACAGGTTGTAGCGACTGCAGGATTGGTATCAACAAGAAGACCGGATCCACCGGAGTCATAATCAAGAGCTTTCCGTCTGGCAAGGTATGACTTATTCCCATAAATACGGAAGCATGAATGAACATACCTGAGACAACATTCTCCTCAATAAACCAAGATCGTGCATTCGGGGGAGTCACAGCCTGCACTTCCAATATTGAAGATTTCGGTGTTCCAGTGTTAACTAAATTTTCTCTGTTTAATTCATACGGAAGAAATAAGGACGCGATTCCTTCATTCAAAGATATCAATCGGAACGAAACCAACAGGGCTGAGTGAGAAATTTCGAAATCTGACCTGTTCGAGGATGAGGAAGTCTCAAGAAACGTGCGGAGCTAGGTATTGACGGTGATCTCTTCTCATTCAGCTGCGTAGCCAGGGTATCGATGATGTCTGCAGCAAGAACAATGGTTAAGTGGATAAGAAGTTGACGGGGAAGAATCAAACTTCACCAATTGGCAAAACAGCGACATGAGTGTCCATGATGATTTTTCCTGCCCCAATCGGTTGGAATGGTATAATGCTCGTTCTTGGGTATAGGTAAACGCAATATGCAGCTACACAGTAGTTCTAGGTTTGTTTGAAGTCGACCAAGGATCGGTGCCAACTTGAATCACAAATCAGGTTGCCCCCAACGCGTTGTTTGCGTGTTGTTTGGTCAATTTCTTGTCCCTGTTGCCGAAGTTTAGCCGAACTTATCATCCATCCTTCTCATTTGTACGATTTATACGATAGTCATCAATATCATTATATCAATGTTCATTAACTTTCATTACGATGGATACATAGTGCCAACACATTCCTAGGCGGCCACACATGCAACGCCCTTTGACCCCGGACTGGGCACAACTCCACCATCGGTCGTATCAACTACTTGGCCTGCAGGACAAGGATTGGCGGCATTTGCAGCGGCTGGTGAGTTGGCGTTATCGTTGGAGGAACTTTCAGGTCTTGCGGTTCCTGCAGCTGGTGTCTCGGTGTTGGTACCTTGTCCTGCGGCGCCAGCAGCTGGTTTCTCGGCGTTGGTACCTTGTCCTGCGGTGCCAGCAGCTGGTGTCTCGGCGTTGGTGCCCTGTCCAGCTCCACCAGGATTTTGGTCAGGAGCAGTGGTAGCATTGTCGTTGGAGTTGGTTGGAATTGCGACGCAGATGGCATTTCCCATGCCTGACGCGACACCCTCGCCAGATGAACTAAGAACTTGTCCTTCTGGGCAGCCGCCGGTGGAATTGTCCTGAGCAGAGGAAGAAGGGCTGGTAGAGGTATTGTCGTCATTGAGAATAGTAGTCGGACCAGAGGCTTTAACACCGTTAGTGGCAAACTTCGCAGGAGAAGCAACTTGACCGGGAGCGACGTCGTTGTCGAGAATGGCGATGGGACCTGACGTTTTCATAGCGGGCACAGGACTATTGGCGATTAAATCAGGGTTAGCCTGGGGCGATAGGCTGCTAAGCTCGGAAGCAGCAGTCGAATCGGCGACACAAAGAGCGCCTCCTAATCCCGGGTCGGACATGATACCTTGTGCATTGGCGTCAATAATTTGACCTTCGGGGCAAGCGGCGGCGGCATTGTTCTGCACTTGGGCTGTAGATGACGACTCGGCTGGGGTGGCTTGTGTATTGTCTGGAGTGGTAGCCTGTCCATTATTGCCGCCAGTTGAATTCTCGCCACCTGTCGATGACGGGTTACCAGAAGGTGAGCCCGGCGCACTACTAGTTGAGGTAGCGTCGCTGCTGCTTTCAGGTCCCTGAGAATTTCCGTCAGATGAACTTGCGTGCTGTCCGGAAGGGGGAGGGGCGCCACTTTGAGGAGATTGCTCGACCATTGGTCCATTGCTGTGACTGGCATTTCCGTCGGATGAAATCGCGTGCTGTCCAGAAGGGGAAGAAGCGCCGCTTTGAGATTGCTCGACCGTTGGTGTATTGTTGTCGCTAGGGGATGTATTGCTAGACGAGGCATGAGGTTCGACGCTCGAGTCCACTTTGTCACCTGCTGGTGAGCACTCAGACGGAGTGTCTCGAGCACGCAGACCAGGAATGCCTCCCTCTTCTTGGCACCAATCGAGGAGAATGATAAAGGTCTCCGCAGACATCTTTGTCGGCAGGTGGGCCTCGTACATACGGAGAAGATCGAGGGCGTTCGAGGGGTTCAGGAAGACCTCATTAACGATGACGCAAGTAATAGGTATATCAAGCTTCTATGAAATATTGTCAGCGAGTCAATAAACTGGATGGCGATTGATCACTAACGAATTGAACTGGGCCGAGGGGGACACCGATAGCCGCCGTGGCAAGGAGGGCGAGAGGGAGAATGGTGTTGAAAGAACGCATTGTAAAAGAATGTAAAGGATAGGATGAACGAAGGTAGATAGTAATGGGGGAAAGAAAGGAGCGAACTGGGGATGATTTGAATGAACAGGGCTTTATATATATAATATACGGCGGGGGGCTGACACTAGAGCAGCAGGTTGGAATGCGGCTGACTGTTGTCCCGGTGTCAACCACCCGCCACAATCATAGGATTCCAATCGTGATTTTGGAATCCTCCAGTCTTGTTGCAACGTACGGGTACGTACCTGATCGAGATAGATAATCATGGTTGTGGATGTTGGTCCATGGCAAGTGGTATACTGTAAGTAGTAGTACAGTACAACTTCAAGTTGTAAGGCGCGCGGAAAACCAATTCCAATTTGGCTCACCTCTTTCCTGACTTATACGTTCAAACTTTCGAACTGAAGACACATCTATCCAGGACCAAGAGTTGACCGAGAGTCTTAATTAATCTGCCTTGATATCGATATCGACCTCGAAGACAAATCATGGCTCTGCCTCTGACAGTAAATATGTGCATGCCACCTAGACTATGTCAGGACTCGGGGCCCGAGGACGCCTCAAGCCCTTGTAAGGTCACTGCGATCCTTCTGCCAGCGATCATCAATTATCAGCGGATACACATGCATATTATTCAAGTACACGCTGTGTGCCATATAGGTATGGGACTGCCTCACATGTACAGTGGCAGAATATGGATACAAATTTCGACCCGCTGTAACGACCCGATAGAAGACCGTGCGTTTGTACCACACGTACACGGCAGCTAGCATGTGCTGCTAATAGTGATCGTTGGATCACACTATGATTTTCAGAAATCAATTACACGTACTTCAATCGTAAGTTCTGCGCTGTTTCGCTGATAACACACGCTTTCTAGTGTTTCATTTTTACGGTTTTATTGAAGCGAGATGGTATCTCCCGACAGTGTACTCTTTGCATTGTGTCTTGCCGGTGTTGCTCGCTCCACGTGTCATCAACCAGAGACGGGTTCTGATTTCACCCGCGATACATGGGCATTTAACCTCTATAACGGTTCAGAATGTGAGTGTGTAAGTTATCCGCACGAAGAATTTGTATTAATCGACACTAAAAGGCGAGAAATCAAAATCAACTCGCTACCAATTCATCAAGAAAAATCCGGGCGTTGCAGGCTGCTTCAACATAAACAAAGAGGTTATCCCCGTCAAATCGGCTTCTTACAAAGGAGCACCCAAGATGGTGGGGTATGCAGGTGTGCTCCGATCTTGCTTATAGCGACTATTCACGTCTTCCTGATCCTTGGGGATGATATTTAGGGGAACACTGTACAGGAAAGGCGTTATGTGGGTGCATCCCCATTGGAAACTCTCATCAAATAGTACTAATAAATACCTGCGTTTTAGTTCAAGCAGTATACCATCATCGCGCGTCGTGGAACATCTATGATTCGTCTTATTATCACTTTGCTCAAAATAACATGCCTGAGGCCTATCAAGCAGTCAGGTCTTTTAGAACATCTTGGGGAAGCGCACAATAGTGGGCCCGGGTAGCGAATCAGTACAGGTGGAATACCCTCATAGAAGCATCCCTTGCCATGTGTAGATAAAACCATTTCTTTGTCAATGCTTGTAACTATTACACGATTTGAGTCTGCAAGCATAAAACTGACTTGAATTTCGATAACTTGAGTTGCCATAAAGGGCGTGGGAATATTTCGCACTCGGACCCATAACTACTTGTGTGTAATTTGTGAGCGTGATCAATCACTTGAATTGAATGGCTTCATCATCAGGTATGCTCTTGTTTTTCAGCGCAAAACGCAATTAATTCTTCTGTAGCTATCGGAAAGCTATCGCGCGAGGAATTCAGACGTCAAAAAGACCTTGATGCTGCCCGTAAGGCTGGTACCGCGCCCGCTGCTCTTGACGAGGAGGGTCGGCCTATCAATCCACATATTCCTCGTAAGTAATATACGATATCATCAGCACACAAATAAGTTTATTCTGTTTCGTAGAATATATATCTCAAGCGCCATGGTACTTGGACACTGGTGCTCCCTCGCTCAGCCATCAGCGCCGACCTCAAGACGACCGCACTTCAGACAAGCTCGAGTGGTACGACCGTGGTGCCAAAGCAGGTCCAGCGGCGAAGAAATACCGCAAAGGCGCTTGTGAAAACTGCGGGGCTATGACACACAAGAAGCAAGACTGTCTCGAGCGGCCACGGAAGAAAGGCGCCAAGTTTACCAACAAGGATATCCAGGCCGATGAGATAATACAAGAGGTGGCGACCGGCTATGATGCCAAGCGGGATAGATGGAACGGATATGATACGGGGGAGCACAAAAGGCTTTACCAGGAGTATGAGGCGATAGAAAATGCGAGACAGAAGCTCAGAGAGGAGGAGATTGACAACCAGACGACGACAGACCTCGCGGCAGTCAGGAAGGTTGCAAAGGCAGGGAAAGCGGAAGGGAAAGAGGTGGATCCAGACTTTGGCTCTAGTGATGAAGAAGATGCCGATGATGATAAATACGCAGACGCTGCTGATGCGGTTGGTCAGAAACTGGACACCAAAACTCGTATCACCGTCCGAAATCTCCGTATCCGAGAAGACACCGCCAAGTACTTGATTAACTTGGATCCCGAAAGCGCTTACTACGATCCTAAAACTCGTTCAATGCGAGATGCTCCTTTGCGGGATGTTCCTGCGGAAGAGGTAGGTGGCTACTGTCATTGTTTGATTTACTCGTCTTCACGCCATTCTACAGGCTAAGTTTGCTGGCGATAACTTCTTCCGCTTTTCTGGTGAAGCTCCAGAAGTTCAAAAGCTCCAGCTTTTTGCATGGCAGGCCTCATCGCGTGGCAATGATGTTCACCTAAACGCGAATCCGACGCAAGGGCAATTGTTACATCACGAGTACAAAGAGAGTAAAGAGAAGATGAAAGATATCTCGAAAGTCAGCATTCTATCGAAATACGGCGGAGAGCAATATCTCGAAAAAGCTCCCAAAGAATTACTTAATGGTCAAACAGAGAACTACGTGGAGTACTCGAGGACAGGCCAAATCATCAAAGGCAAGGAGCGCGTAAAAGCGAGGTCGAAGTATCCAGAAGATGGTGTGTATATCAACGAACGTTTGTTGGACCAACCTACTGACAGGGGTATCAAGTTTATATTAACAATCACACTGAGGTTTGGGGCTCGTGGTATGACATGTCCACGGGAAGTTGGGGCTATGCATGCTGTCATTCCAACGTCCACATCTCCTATTGTGCTGGCGAGGCTGGCATTGAGGCGACACGGGCATCCAGTGCCCAACATCTTCTCGCTTCATCCTCACAAGTAGAAACTCAGCCACCAAAAGACGACAAGCCTCGCGAAAGGGTGGAACAAAATTACTCTAAAAAACGTGTGGGAGAGGGCGATGTAACACTGGACAAGGAACGATTGGCTGCAGCGGTGAGCGAGGAAAAGAAGCGCAAGGGCAGAGGGGGAGATGACGAAGACCGGTTCAGCAAGAAGAAGAAAGGATTGGAGAGCAGTAGCCACGATGTTACAGAAGAGGAGCTCGGCAAGTATCTTATCTCAATTTTATTGGATGCCATTTTAACGTTTTTTCCATGTGTAGAAGCGTACCGTATGAACCGTCGGAATACCGAAGATCCTATGGCCAACTATGTGGATAATGAGGACGGATTTTAATTTACTAGGCGATATGATGTATCTTACCATGCTTTTTACTCGCACACTGTAATTATAGCGATCTCATACACGATTGGAATCGATTGGTATCAGGCTACCTGTGTTGTAGATTTTTAATTTGGTTCCGTTATTTGGACACCAACTCGTGGGACCAAGCCAATTGAACATCTCAAAATAAACACATTTAGCGGTAAATCTGAACAATGCTTACCCCGACTCTCTAAACACTTTCATGCATTTCTCCACCGCGGCTGCCCTGCTCTTTGGCTTGGGCACCCGTATTGCCATTGATAAATTCTCCAATGGTTCCGTAGACGATCCCAGCTCCCTAGCAGCAATTGGGGATGCAATTCTCCTCGGTCTGGCTCAGGGAGTCGCGCTGTACTATGCGCTTATGGAATTTGCAGACCTCGCATTCGTTGTGGGTTTCGGAATTGCAGTCAAGATGATTTATGACTTTGCACACGAACACGACGTTGTCAAATGCGCCACTACATTGCTCGGTGCCGCACTTGGGGTGCTAGTCACAGATATCCTATCACAATTGATAGAGGATGGCTATTTCTATGACTTTTATGGCGAGGACTCAAGTGACAATGCGAGCGTTTATGCTGCTACAAAGCGCAAACGTCTCGTCAAATTCCAATCCACTGACACTGAATACGCCACCATTCCCCCAAGCAAGTCCTCACGTTCACGTCGAAAGGACCCAGAGAGACGGTGGAAGGTAGAACCGCCATCATCTCTCTCATCCAATTCCGACATACTGGATCCAACGCATTCCATGAACCCAGGAGAGCGAGAGGTAGCTGCATTGAGAGCAAGAGCATCACTGGCAGATAGCGAGCGGAGAAGGTTCAAGGAGGAAAAGAAGTGGGCGGTGTCCCAAGGCAATATGGCCCGCGCTTCACAGATGAGCTGGCAGGTGAAAAGATACACTGCGCTTACTCAGAGTTTCACTCGAGAAGCAGACGCCAGATTCCTGGAAGGTGCATATAACTGTTCTGATGGCGGTCTGATCTTCTAATGAAAATCCAGTATCAGCCAACCGACCACAGCAACAATCATATCCTGCATCCACCTCTCAGCATCCCGAGAGACATGTCGAGCGTCATACCAATCACTCTCGACATTCTGCTCAAGAAGTGACGATTGATCGCAATTCCACCGTCACCCTAGACGTTGGTGGTCGTCATCGAAAGCAGAGCTCTAGCAACTTGAAATCGGCTATACGTCTTCAAGTGCGATGATGACTTCACGAGTGCGTGCAGGTTCGTTCTGATACCCGAGTTGAACCTTAGCTGATCGGTCGCGATCGTATCTAGCATTAGATGACCTATTTGTTGGGTGACGAGAGATCTATCTCCTCGTTTTGGACATTTCATTAGTACTCCCATTTTGTATCATTAGCCTGCCATTGGTATTTCCTCACCTCATCGAGGATATACAGAGAAAATTCAACATAACCGTGACAAAAGCGTCTCAGCCTTACCCAGGGAAACCGAGCGAGCGTACCAACTTGTATAACGGATTTAGTCACGAGAAGAACTAAGCAGAGTTGCCATCAGTATCACGCCAGGATAATTTGCTCGTCAATATACTCCGACCGGTGTATGTGCTGAAGCATCTTGAATCGAGGAATATATATTTGTCCTCAGGTTCAGAGGATTTTGCAGCAGGATTGTACAGGGATTGCAGTTTAAATTGCATTTATCTCATAGGCACGATGAAACAGCGGATGGCGCTATGATTCAGAAACCTTCGTTAGATAGTACAAAATCGTGATTGCACAAGAGCCATCCTGCATGTGCCATGTCAAAGTCACCCGACACTCTTGTACGCCTTTTGAAAAGCGTCCAATGATACAATTCCGTCTTGCCGTCGCTGCCGTGTATCACATCACATATATCATCCCCTAACCCAATCATCGCAAGATGCGGTATCTTATGCGCTAATACTTGAGGAGATGGTAGAGAATATTCGGTGGCATCAATGTCGTCGAGGCTTTTTAGTATGTGGAGGAATTCGAGGGACGGAAGTGTGGATAGGTCTTGTATCTAAGGTCAATTGATAAACGCTAAGATACCAAATTTGCTGCGAAATGAAAACTCACAAGACGTTCATGCGAAGATAACATTGTTCCCAGCATCAATGCTTGTATCGATCGAGGGATGGATTCGATCGCAGATGTAAAATCTTCTGTAGTGGATGGAATTATGTCCCCTTCATCATTCATAGTAATGCCAATCAAGCCTAGAGCCTCCAGTTGGGTCATGCCATGTATTGCGGGCATAAAAATATCGATATATTTCCATTCGATGGGTATATTGATGCAAAGCCTCTTCATATGCGAATGACTTTTGATGAATGCACGGATATTTTCGAAATCACCCGGGAAAGGATCAAAAATATACCCAGAGAGCATAAGTGAGGTCAGAGATGGAAGACTTTGGACGAGGTATCCCAAGAGTGAGCCGATATCCATCTCCCTAATGTCGTGTAATTCCAAGCTTTCCAAATGTGCAGTATGTTGAAGAATCGATTCGAGGTCCCCAGGATCGGTGTCATCGGTAGAGGTAAAAATTAATTCTTGCAGGTGAGTAAATGGCGAGCCGACACCAGGGGCTACATGCAATGACCAGTGACTGAGCTGAATTCGGCGCAGACCCGTCTTGTTAAATGTGTCGCTATTGACAACAGACGAAAATGTCTTCGATGCGAAATCCTGAGCTTTATAATCAGAGCGTGTCATGGATATACTCTGCAATTGCTTGAAAGCCTCGTAGACGTGTCCAGCTCTGAGGCTAACAAGTGCGTCAATAACATCGAGACACGAGTTTAAGATATAATTTACTTAGGAAGACCAAGATGACGGAGTTGAGGACATGAAGTAAAGAGCACGCCGAGTATGTCTTCCGTGATAGGCAGATAATCGCTGCTATGCCACTCAAAGGAGAGCAGCTGAGGAAGGTTTTCTAAAGCCGTGCTTAGAGTGGCTGGGGAAGTCTAATGTCATTCACTTGGTTACACACCGAGTAGTCAAACTAGTATCTACCAACCTTCAAAAATGCCGAGACGGTTGGAGCAGCTGTGAATCACGATATTCTCTATTGTAGATGCAAAGGAGGGGTTTGAAGATATATAGGCAAGTATTTCGTGGCTTCTGCAAACGAATGATGCAGCACCGCTTCCATACTCTTCCGGCCATACACCGAAATATAGGTGGACGGTATGGAAGATGCGCTTGATCACTTTGTCGTGCCAAACACCACAGACGCTGAGACAACGCCTAAGTTCTTTTCGAGGTACAGCGTCGAGTACGGAGAGCCAAATTTCAGGTGGGAGGGTTTTCATTGTTCCACTGCTTAACGGAAGTTGGAAAAGATGAAAATATACACCACGGATGTTTGAAATGTTTGAAAACCGATTTGAAAAATTTCAGACATTCCTGTCAGCTGCGATCAGTATTTTGTGATCGCAAATTGCTCATCAGATGCATCAGATCAATTTGCTGGATTTCAATTTGGTAACTCCACTAGTCATTTTCTGGCTGGACACAAAAAATTGAGCCACGACGTCCGGATCCATTTTGTCGGCGTCATTTATAATTGATTATTGTTGGACGATTGAAAGATTGAGTCGTGAATAGCTGTACCTCCCGGGCTGAGGCAGCGCAGTGTGTGGTGACCTTGATTCGAGTTTCACCAATGAACCTGAGCTAAGTATCTGTATTATACTTTACGAAGGACGTGAAATACAAGAATACATGAAATGCAATTACGACAACATAGGGAATAGACGAAGCCCAACGAGACACGGCAAAAGAGAAGAGCACGAAAACAAGAAGAATCCAAAACAATATTCAAGACCATATCTCGGTAGTGCCCAAGGCATCACCGGTGGGATTTGCCATTTGGTTTGAGAGGGGTCGAAGCAGATAGTGAACCGTTGGTCTTGCCACCTGTGGTTGGACGTGGCTTCTTGCTCGCACTGGCAGCATCGGATGACGGTCGAGGTGCAGCTTCTTTCATAACCATTTTGGCGTGGATTTCCTCCAGCTTCGACGCTTTGACCTTTTTCGGCCAGAACAGGGTGACAAATCTGCGTTGATGGATCAGCACAAGAACGTTACTGGCTCACATCCACTTACGCCCATAGATGCCGCCGCCATCGTTCTCGGTCTTCGCCTGCTGCTTGCTTTGTATTCAGGACGTGTTCTATTCGTCGGCCAATTGCTGCGAGGGAATCTTTGAGGATCGCAACCTTATCATCTCTAGGCATATCTTCGCCTGAGAGTTTGAGTTGTTTCTGGGGAAAGATGTCAACAACGTGATAATGGTGCGGTACTGAATGAACTGACAAGTTGCTTCTTAACAGGACGCAACTCCTCCTTGGTCGATGCTTCGTCCATTGAGGGGCTGGGAGCACACCACATCAGTAAGAGGTTCAGCTTCAATTGTTCCTCAAACATACCATTCATCAGAGGACTCAGAGTCTGTGAACGTAGGTGTCGGTCGACGCTTGCGTTTCTTGGAACTGCCATCGTCAACGGATGCAACAGCTTCGCTTTCTGCGCGCCTCTTCCGACTGCTAGTCGACGACGACGCCACGGCTGTCGGGGGAGGAGTGGCCGAAACCTTTAGCTGTCCCTTGGTTCGCAAGGAACTCTCATACGAACGTAGCTTCTCGTCGTATTCACGTAGTATCCCAAGCAGGAAGTCGCCCCGCCGTACCAAGTGAATGGCATTGGGAATTGGTCTCGTCGTGGCGTCCTCGCCCTTCTTGCCTTCTTCCAGGAAGAACTTCCCATCCAGCCCGAGCCTTGGATCTTTCGCCATCGCTTCCCAATTGCCGAAACCATAGAGGAATGCGCCCACGAGAAGCATCGCGTCCTCTTGAGGACCCCACCGACCAGACCAATTTAGCGTTGGTCTAATGTTTTCGATGGGTATTTGCCAATTGTACAGTTCCTCGGTGGTCATTTCGCTTAGATGGTTGTACATGATGCGCAGGTCCCTATAACGTGAAAGAACGGTTTCCGCGTTGATGTTACCCACATTGCGATAAGTGACCAAAACGGCTTTGCTTTTCTGCGCGTTGGTCAGAGTCTCACCGGCAGCTATTCGATCGCGTTTTTGGTTGTTGTTTTCCTCAACAGCATTAGAACATGTTTCAATAATCTCGTCGGAGACGTCGATGATCATGCCCCGATGCTTGTCCGCGAGCTTAGACTCATTCACCTACAGAAAATTAGCATCCAAACAGCTGCTGGGAAACTCACAACTCACAATGACGTCATAGCGCTGCCGGATATCGCCCCACCGCTGCAAACTTCGAATGAGGACACGCACGTCCCGCTCTTTCAGCTCCATCGCCTTTTGACTTGCCGTCTTCCTCATCGGGGCTTTCGGCTTCTTGGGCGCAGGTGCGGGAGCAGGATGATCGACATCCATCCCTTCGTAAGACACAGGCGCATGTGTGCGCTTGCGATCCTTGAGCTCTTGCGTGGCAAATTCCTCAGCCTTGCGCTCGTCCTCGTCTTTCTCGAATTTCTGTCGCTCATCGAGGGGGATGATGTCCTCCCAGCTCATGTCGTTCTTGACATCGCTGACAGCTGCAAATTGGGCAAGGAAACCCTCACCACCCAGCGAGGTTCCGCCGTCGCCGGCGGCTGCCATCGTTTCATGGTCCTCAGCCCGATTCAGGATATCATCAAGGTCCATCTCGTCTAGCTTTTGATTTTGCTGCGAGTCATCCTTGTCGAACCTGATGGCCTTGTTATTGAGTCATCCAAGAATGCAAGCGAAAAGAAACATACATCTTCTGAGCTCCATACTTCAGCACAGCAGTCAACTCATCCTTGCTCAGATTATCAGGCTTGACTGCCTCTTTGAGCTTTTCGCCTTTAGAGCTCAGATGGGCTTGTGAAGTATCCATCTGGTTGATGACTGATTGCGACGTGCATAAGCATTATGATATATTGACTGGAAAGGACACGGTACTTACTAGCATACTCAAGGACCATTTTTTTCTTGGCCCGTTCCAGTACGTCCTCCTCCATGGTGTCCTTGCTCACGAAACGATACACGCTGACATGCGATTTCTGGCCGATTCGATGGGCACGTGCCATCGCTTGCAAGTCATTTTGAGGATTCCAATCGCTCTACGCAATGATATAAACACAAATTCAACGATATGGTGATAATGGCAACTCACATCAAAGATAATCACAGTATCTGCCGTCTCCAGATTGATACCAAGCCCGCCAGCACGTGTTGAAAGCAAGAACGCGAAATCCGGAGAACCAGGGGCATTGAAATGGGCGATTGACCGCTTTCGGGCGTCCGATGCCACCATACCATCAAGGCGCTGGTGCTGATACCCGCGCAGGTTCATGTAATCGCTGAGGATATCCAACATGCGCACCATCTGACTGAAAATAAGGACACGGTGGCCGTCTTGACGGAGGCGGGTAAGAAGCTTATCGAGCAGGACCATCTTCCCACTGTTCATGACTAGGCCTTTGAGTGTCTCTTCTGTGACATCGGTTCGCACTTCAGCCCCATCGAAAAGATAGGGATGATTAGCGGCTTTCTTAAGCTCCATGGCTGAGATAAGGCATCATTCACACGATCCGATCATGAACGAAAGCACCAACCGATATTGAGCAAGCTAATGTTATTGTTCCCATTTGCACTCTTGATCAAACCTTGGAAATTCTGTGTGGGCAGCCATTAGCACATCGTCAGATCAGACACCATTCTAATACAACAAACCTTGGTCAAGATGTTCTTGTAGAAATGTGTTTGCATAGCAGACATTTCTACTCGCAGAATGCGCTCGGTCTTGGTGGGCAGGGATGTCAGAACGTCTCGTTTTAGGCGTCGAAGCATAAGAGATTCTAGCTGTTCATGCAACTCTTTGATCTTTGCCTCGTGGTCGGCATCGTTGAGATCGAACTCGTTTGTTAGAGCAACTGCAACCCCACAACAAATAAATAAGTATGATCAAAACCACAGCAGAAAATACATACATTTTTCGGGCATCAAGAAATGCATAAGAGACAAGAGTTCTGCAAAACAGATATATTAAATGTAAATTCTGGATATCCGCAATTTTTTGTAAAAAAACAACACACCCTTCACATTGTTTTGAAGAGGGGTACCCGTGATCAGGAGTTTCGAAGCCGCCGAAAATGACCTCAGCGCCTCATACAGCTGACTTTCGGAATTCTTCAGCCGGTGTGCCTATATTAATAAACCACCGTCATTATGTATAAAAAGGGCGATGATGACACCAGCCAATAGATGAATACGATGTCAGAAAACATACCTCATCCACAGCCAGTGCCTGCCACTTAATATCCGCGAGATCTTTGGCATCTCTCAGCGTGAGTTCATATGTTGTAAGTAAAACGTTCATCTTAAGTCGCTTGTTGGAGGGGCCAAATTCATATGTCCGGATGACTTCACGTGCTGCAGCGGTGCCGATGTAGGTGATCACGTTAATATCAGGCGCCCAAGCTGCGAATTGTGATTGCCAAGCGGTGATTGTGGAAAGTGGGACGATAACAAGGAATGGGCCAAATTGGTGCATCTCGTGAAAGAGATATGAGAGGAAAGCAACAGTTTGAACGGTCTGAGACGAATAGCAAACGTGAGCTCGATTAACAGCCCGCCATCGCAAAGAACTGTACCTTTCCAAGACCCATTTCATCTGCCAAAATTCCATTCTCACCCTTCGTCCACAGATACGCGAGCCAGTTAAGACCAGTCAACTGGAAATCCTTGAGCTCACCGCCAGTAGCGACGATATAATCAGGATCCTTCTCGATTTTTTGGAATGCTGGCCGCTGGTTACGGGCGTATTGTACGCTCTTGTAAGGAAACTTTGCCTCAGCTTCCCTATGGCGATATGCGTCGATCTCTGTTTTTGCAATGAAGCGGACTTCATCCTGACTTTCCCACGTGCAGTGCTCATAATTAAGACCAGTCCATTTGCAGAAATACTCCGGTTGACCGTTTGCACTCTCTCTGTGTGAAACGATGCGTTCGACGACCTTGTATGTCTCGAGCTCTTCTTTTTCGCGCTCCTTGTCCAGTAAAAGGGACTCCCGATCTTCCTGAGATAGACCGAGAGCATTCAAACGTCCTAGATATATTTTGAATGCCTTGATGTAGTTGTCAACGCGCTTGAGGCCCTTGAAGCGTTTCAGAAATTCATATATTTCGTCTGTATTGTGAAGATGCGAAAAGTTCTTCCATTTGATGTGGAATCGCTGGGGCAAAATTTAGCCGCTAAATGCACGGGAGTACTCCGCTACTCACAACATTGTCAAACCAAAGATCATCAGGTTCATCTTCACGGCCTTCTTCTCTGCAGTGGCCCAGGACAGCCTCAATTTCGTCGTCATCTTTGGGGTCGATATATTCGGAACCGACATAATAACCCGGCACGACCTCCTCCTCAGAAAGCATGGCAAGGTCTTGGACATCATCGACATAATTCGGTACCTTTATGCCTCTGCTCGAGACACGGATTTCGTCGCCAGAAACACGGGGTTTTTTCTTTTTCTTTGAGCGGGAGCCATAGTCAGAGTCGGAATCTGATGATGCAGGGCGGACGGGAGCTAAAGGTGCGTCCTGTAGTGAGTAGCAAGTCCACGCGGATGACGCCACGAGGACAATGATTACCTTTGGGCCGAGGAGCCGATGAAGATGGGAGGGATTTCTTTTTCTTCTTCTGAGATGGTTTCTTCTTTCCGTATTCGTCGTCGGCATATGAACCATCTGCTTCGTCGTCGTCGTCGTCCTCTTCTGCCATGTCTTCGTAGCCCTGCGTAAACATGAAACGCGGATACGCCACGATTTTATATATCACATACCGTATCCTCTGCATCCTGACGTGACGATGAGAGATTAGACGTAGCATATACAAAATTAGTGAGCAACCTACAGAGTCCTGCTGCACATATGATGAAGGGCCAGCGACGGCATTGGGCGAAGGAGGCTCGTCGACGTCTTCGCCATCGGCATCAGCGTCACGGTCAGCGTCATTATGGGACAACTGGTCGTCGAGCTGATCGTTGTCAGAGTCTATCTGCATGCTGTCGTCGCTGTCATAAGCGAGATTTAATTGGGCGCCATTGAGGGCCATGGCGGAGGAGGAGAAGTGGCGGATGGGAGGGGATGATGGTGGTTGAGGGTGAAGGCGGAGAGGGGAAGGTTCAAGTCGTCAAGGATCTTGACGAAAATGTTCGCACGCGTGGCCATCGCTACGGACAACGCCGAACAAGGCCCCATCGTCACCGCTCGTGACGAACTCCGGTTATCCCGTGCCACACATCTTTTCGTCCCAATCTCTTTTTAATATTATTTGGCCCCCGCTCAGCATTATTATTATTCGCCGATAACGGCCCTGCGTTATCACCAACCTTGCCGCCTGCCTGTCTCTTGCACTCGCCAGCACAGCGGCACCCATTTTTTTTGGCCCGAGAGTTGCTGTCAAGGGGCGGCCGCAATCGCCACAAATACACAGCCAAGCCATCTTTCGCCCCAAATCTCCACCAAATCTGCATTCTCCGGCCACTGCTCGTCACCGTCATCATTGTTGCCGAACTCATTCTCCTGTGTGACACGTTTTACACCCCAAATTGGTCACGTCACGCTCGTTCTGCTTCGAACTCCCACTGACGTTCTGCACTGACGCCCAGCCACAGAAATCATTCTCAGGACGACTCTTCGTCCCAATATTCATGGCCTTCAACGCTCACTATTGTGGGTACATCGGCTCCATCATTACGGATTTCCATCAGAGTTAATCCTTTCCTGTGGGCCATTGTCATCATCAATCGAACTTGTCCCTAAAAACTCGACGTGCCCAGCCTCACCACTTGCGGGAACGTCCCGCCCGTCTATGGCCGTCCTTTGTCATTGTCGCCGTGGCGAGACAACCACGCGGCCTCCCAAATTGGGAACTTTCACACGTGGCCGCCCACCACCTGTCGACTGTGTTCGGCATCGTATACAACACACGACCACTGTATCCGACATCATGATAAACAGTAATGCTGATTCGGATAAGTGGCAAAATAAAGGTCATATACCCTGTATCCAATCACATCGTCCCTCGTAAGAACGTGCCGCCCGATGCACACTACATGAACAACTCAAAGCTTATCGTTTATCGGCTACGTTTCGCAACAACGCCCATCGAAGCGATCCAGCCACACAGAGGCCCACCACTACGGATCGCCCCTCCCCCCATAATTCATGTCCGCGCTGCGTTGTGATAGTGCGGGTTTATGGCCATCAGGAGTCCTGTGGAACGTGCACAATCTTCGCTTCATCTGGTAACCAACGTATACATGGCTGATCTCAAGCTGATCTCGCAGGCCGGTCCATCCGCTAGGTTTTTGCCCTCGTTCCAAGTACCCTGTTTTTGAATAAACACATTCCACGGATGTCGTAGAAGCGTCCCGTAATTGGCGATCTTGAGTTATCAGAAACGTGGTGCCTAGTCCTGGCCATCTTTGCTCGCTGACAAACCGATTCCAGTCAATACACGATAGACTTCCCAAAGTCGTGGTCAGCGAGCTCAGAGAATAACCGACGTATCAGCGGTAACGCGACCAACACATGCAATGAAAGTCGACAAAAATAAAGCGGTGTCCTGCACAGCGGAGTAAATAATGGCACTCCTCGAAACGAGCAACTGTGCGCGACTGCAACGGCTTTTGGACCTCTGGAATTTCAACCGTGGTCCGTAACCATCAAGGCCAGGTGCGAACTGCGTTCACAACGACGAGTCTCGTGCACATTCAGCGGTCTATGTTCGCCGTGTGTTGCAATTGATTGTGAGGCTGTGGAGGATCTTTCCATCGGTATAAAACCAAGCAAGGCAGCAATCGGATTCCACAATAAACGGTACTACAATACCTGTAAGTACTAACCTGTCCGCTTACGACGACCTCGAGGTTTAGGAGCTCACCTTGCTCTCACCAACTCTAGATCTTCCAATCAATTTGATCAACTTTGATCTAAACCATACAATCAACACATCGCCATGATAGCCTTTCGCGTCCTCGCCACCCTCTCCCTCTTCCTCACAGTAGCCCTCGCCGCGCAATATAATGTCTCCGCCTACGAGACCACATGGTGCACCAACGAAGTCGCCTCCATTGCTGCAGACAACACCTACTCAGGCTGCATCGCGTCCCCGTTTGGCAACTCGCTCGAGTTGGTGGAGCTACCGGCAGGATGTGACGTGGATATGTGGTACTTCGCGAACTGCACGCAGTTGGTTACTTCGACGGAGGGCCCCCTCACTAATGGCCCGGGATGTACGGCCACTGCAGAGTTGGTGTTTCAATCTTTTACGGTCACTTGTTCCACTTGAAGGGAAGGATAGCCAATGAGCATCTCGATAGGATGCGTGATGAGTGTATGGCCGTTGAATTGATTGTAGAATTTTTTTTCCTTCCGAGTCGCATGCATAAACAAGATGTCTGTTATATCTTTCTTGGTGATAAGCGCAAGGGGGCCAGGGCCGGGCCGGCTAATGATTGATTGCGATCGTGATTACCAGCGCTCGAGGCGGGGGTAATGGCCCGCTGTCAATATTCCCGATCCTACTGGTGACCTACACAACGGGCGAGCATCATCAACTGTTTTCTTCATTTGCAAAGATGAAAACAACTTGATGTCTTCCGAGTCATCAAAGGAATAGCGATGTGGCATCATGGGCGGGTGAGTCAAATAAGTGATGTAACTTCTACACATCCACTGACCAAGGCAGGATCCTGTGTTCTCGGGTGTATTCGGTCATTATTAACAGAACACCTGGAGAATCGGAATCCGAAGATAATCTGTGCCTCGATTCCGAGGCTTGTTGTGGATCACGTCGATCACGAATGACGGCGCTTCCGAGAACTTCACCGACAAAAGATGCGATCTGCATAACAAATCACTTGGCTGCATCCACATCAGTGTGTGCACCTTTGAGTGTGGCCCGCATATCAAAACATTTAAAGGCTGATTAATGATTGAGGCCCGGGGGTTGAAGGATCTTTCATATCGAACAGCTCACTTGAAAGCGATACCCGTGCGTTGCGTTTTAGTATTCGATCATGCTCTGAAACTAACCTGTCACAGTACCTAGTAGGATGACCACAATGGTTATGTTCGGGTTTGTTATTCTCGCATCTATCATCTCTTCCGCAGCGGCATGGTGTACGATTCCGAATGCTGCTTTCGGACTATCTTTAGCAATTTACTCGGATATCGATTGCTATTGGCTAACTCGAACGGATCATCACGTTTATCGCGGAGGCGACCTCGCAGCGGAGTTCGCAGCGCATCCTTGCCCTTGCCTCACTTTCCCTATCCCTGCCGTTTTCTCATACACGTGGCAACCCGGGGATTATACAGAAGCCACGCTGGAGCTCTGGACTGGCATACACTGCGACGGGTCCCTTTACCGCGAGAGTGAGCTCATTTGTTCTATCTGTTTTTGGTCTCAGCTGAGCGTAGTATATCTCCACAATGCAGCACCTGTGGGAGTTCCCGATTATGAAAGTCATGTGAATGAGAAACATGTAGTGCGCTCTGCACGAATTTGTGTCGAGCATGACCACAAAAAGCCAACGCACCCCCATTCACCTGTCGAAATCGACAAAAAAAAGGGGGGTTGAAGCTGGTAACAGGCACGGGGAAAGGAGTGTCCAAGCAAGAAAAAACCCATCCTCCTCATCATGATCCTGTTGCATCCAGTAAAAAAACATCGTTATTAAATGGTGCGAAGCATCTTGGGAAAGATGTAGTAAAAGGAGTTGAAGGGGGACTGGCAGGACTGGCAACGGGATGGTTAGGACTCGGAGCGGATGTGGGAGCTGCTACGGGTGTTGGAGCTGGAGTTGGAGAAGCAGTGGCAGTAGGCGTAGGCTTTGAATTGGCCGCATAGCGCGGGTTTCGGGTGCCTTCATTTTTTTATACTTTTATAAATGTTTTGTGAATCGTATTACAAGTGAACAGTCTACCCGATTCTGATTGTTTCTGCCCGCATAACATTAAAAGTACAAGTACAATGAATGATTCATATGATGATTGCTCATGACTCGCACATACTGTAAATCTCTCGCTCAGTGCACAACAGTCCAGGGAGAACACAATTTACCAGTGGGTATAGCAGGTAAGCTATTATTAAATATTACACACGATGTTCGAACGCCGGCACAAAGAGAAACATTTCAATTTTCTCACTATATGCTCTTCAGAATATTATTCTGGTTGCTGAGACCACTCCATTCCTGGACTTTTCCCATTCCAAAGCTTATGCACACCTCGTGCATGTGCACCAGGCGCAGTTTTTGTACAGCAGTATATGTATATCTTATGAGCCTATTAATGTAAAGCGAGAATCAAGTGTTAATTCTTACCTTGTCGTCAACTAGTTCTCTCTTCTACGGCTGGAATTGTACATCCGAAGAGTTGGACTTGTTGTTAAGATAAATTCTCCTTGTGCAAGTTGCCGCAAGGTAGCTGTCACAGGTTTGGTGGTTATGAAACTGAGTTATGTACGGGATAGACGAGGGACTTACATTTGGACGAAACCAACCGGAAAGTGGCAGCTAGATTGGGGAGCGAAGTTCAGTCGAAGTTCCGAAACGAATATCCTGTTCGCAAAAAACGAGGCGAGGGCCTTCCGAATCTGAGAATTGAGGATTTGATCTGCTCGTAACGTGGAATAGTCCGACTTAATATCGCAACGCGGGCGGCTCAAAGACCTTCAACTTTGAGGAGTTGGTTAGATCAAGTAGATGGCGTCTCATGCCAACATGTACACCGATTTACTTTCATGAATCACGCCTGTTCAATCCGAGTCATTCAATTATACATGGGTTTGAATTAGAGTTCCACACACCTCTGCTTCGTCAACATATAGTAATTCACTCGGAAAAGGATGCCCTGGTTCAAAGTAAATCAAGCAAGTCAGGCTGTGGAGCCAATCGATGTCATTCAGAACGTGAACGTGAACGGGTTGTGTGATCATCGATCATCGATCATCGGCGATCATGTTTCCGGTGTTTCCCCTTGATCCACGTGCATGAGCAAGATGTCTGAATTTTTGGAGGCTTGACAGTTCTTTAAAGCTTTATTTTTAGTTTGATGGAAGGAAGTTGGACATCCTTGGCCCGCCGGATTTCGACAGACATGGCAGACCGATTATCTTCGATGATAGGCGCAACGAGAGTCTTGCAAGTGCAGCAACACATGACTGTTTGTCGTTGTTTGAAATCAAAGGTCTTGACCGTGACATAACTTGACGTTGGACAACACCGTATGCAGTGCCATGCAGTGCCAACGCCAACTATCTTGCCAGTGAGGCAGATGGCTCAATATTCCCGACGTCCAAGCTGTCCGACACCCTGTCCAGCCTCCTGAAGTTTTCGTAATGCGTGGCAGTAACGAATGTCAATTTAATGTCAATTTTTTCCTTCATTTCCCCATATGACCTCGCACGGCTCGGAAAACAGAGCGACGTCTTCAATAAACGTCTAGTGATGCGCACTGGCCTGCCCTGACTTGCAAGATTCACATATGATAAATTGAAGTTGAAATTGAACATCCGGTGGAAAACAAGCTCCAGGGACGCTCTCAGCGGAATGTAACTTTAACCAAATTACTTGGTCGTTTGCCATGTGTACCTTTCAGTGTTAATATGGAGCAATTTTTGACAATTTAAAAGCTTGACGGTTGAAGGATCCCCGCCACCTCCCACCTCCCAGCTCCAAGGCGTTCCCTGTGTGTTACATTTCAACTCTCGACCGTGTTCTGGAACTAACCTGTCACATTAGGTATCACTACGATGCTTATGTTCAAGTCCACCAGGCTCGTTATATTCGCATCTATTATCTCCTCTGCAGCGGCAAATTCAATATGTGGTTTTCCGCATCCTTCCTTCGAATCAAGGCTATACTTGGCAATTTATTCGGAAACTGGTTGCAAATCGCTCATCAACACGGATCACGAAGTTTTTACTGAATGGGGGCTGCTCGCAGAGGGATTCAAATTGCATAAATGCCAATGTGTCCCGTTCTCCTCTCTCGTCAGCACTGCTTCATATGTATTTCAGTCCGGGGACTATACAGAAGCCACGCTGGAGCTCTGGACTGGCAAAAACTGCAACGAGCACAGCTACCGTCAGAGTGAGCTCATTTTTTCTAAACGCTGCATTTGATCTGTGCTGAGCGCAGTACCGTATCTCCTCAATGCAGCACTTCCGGGACAGGACATTTACGAAGACGCTGTGAATCCCGAATATAAATTACACTCTGCAACAATCTGTATTGGACATGAGCCCAAAAAGCCAAGCGAAAAGTCAAGCAAAAAGCCAAGCAAAAAAAGGCCAGGTGACAAGAAACTGGGCGATAAACTCGCTGACGCAGGTTGGTGGATAGTAGAAGGTGGAAAAGCGCTAGCAGATGGACTGGCAGAGGGGAGTGCCGACGTGGTCGACAGTGACGTTGGAGAAGGAGTAGCCACAGCCTTTGAGTTGGCTGCATAAGGCGAATATAAATTCCTTCCGTTTCTCCAGAGTTTTTAGTTTCGACACATAATGTTTAATATAGAGACTGCAGTATATAATACACTACTCGAAAAAGCAATACATACGGTGCAAAGAATGTTACAGTATATAACTTGCTATGCGACCCTGAATGCTTCAGCAGCCCAAAATAAAATGAAAGAACACGTACAATGAATGACAGTAGTGCCGCAGCCACTACGGTGATGTTGTCTGCCCAATGCACAAGAGTGAGCCCAGTTACATAGAATATGATGGGTGGGGCAATCTTTTTGAAGATGTTCGATCTTTGAATGTCGCTACAACGTGTAGCTGAGAAAGAGTAGACAATTTAATTAACCGTAAGAGCTGCATAGTTATACGAGATGCTGAGTATACTGGAATGATGGGTGAAAGCGCGAAGTGATTCCGGCCCCACGTCGGCGGCGAACTCGTCTGCCAAGGTTCGAATGACGAGGCCTGGCTATTGAGATGGATGCAGAGGGGTGCTATGATAGGCTTCAGCCATGTCTAATATGGCGGCTTGCGAGCCAGGGGGAAGGCGCCGTGTGGGCAAGCAGATGGTGGAGAACGTGCCCCAGGTACAAGGGGGGCTGGGTAAGGGTTCCGGTCAATTGTAAGATTGATGGCTCGGATATGGTATGAGAGGGTTTGTACGAGTCAGTAATTACCTGGTTCCTCCGGTTTCAGCACGAGTGCGAGTGAAGAAATTTGGAAAGGTCCAAGAAGACCTTCCATGTCTTTCTTTGACGCCGAGCCCAAGTAACGGCCTGTCTCGAACTCGTGTACAATGATCGACTGGAAAATGTCGTGGTGCTCGATGATGGAAGCACTATTAGAGGGAGTATATGTATGCGTGATGGGTTGTATAGAGAGATGAAATCCAGTTCGAAGGGAGTTCGGTATGAGTGGGTATATATGTACAGACCAGCATCGTGCAAGAGCGTGAACCATACATTGGGCTGATACGGTGCGACTGCTTTCCGGCTTCGAAGGCAATTCTAAGCTCTGCGATCAGACTTTTCGCAGCCTAAGCACTCGTGACGATGAGTACCATGGGTGCTTTCGCATCCCTTTGGGGAGACCGTCTGGGCCAATCAAGCTTCCATTGGGCTTGCGATGGCAATGGCCTTTCCTCCAGCCCAGATTTCTGCGGTGTTGCACCTGTGTATGTTGTGCTGGTTGCGGCCGATGCATACCGCACAGATTGAATGGACCGTGCTGTCTGTTCCGGTCTGAAAAAACCATTGTTTTCTTGTTCTGCCTAGGCTAGCGATTCGGGGTGGTCACAGTAATTGTATCGTGATTGACTGCGTTTCGGGGATCTGGCTCCACGTCAATCGTGCGAATGCGATAGGACGAGGTCTTCAAACTGTGGTGCCAGCCTGAGGGTGAATGGGATGTGGTATACGAGACTGAGTGAGAAGTAGTACTAAGTATGTAAAGGACAGGGCAAATTGTGGTTGGCTGTGGAATATCGTGAAATTGATGGGGGGTGCACTGACGCGTGGACGCTGGTGGGCACGAAACAGAATGCACGGGTTGCGTCTATTGCTCGCTCAAAGACAATCCGCTATTACTACGGTTTTACCTCGCTGGAGACATGGCAAATTGTCACCCCGGGATGATACCGTGGCTCTCGCGTGGTGCTTTACGACTCTTGTCGTGGACGACACGGAGCCTCTTTACACGAACAAGAAGCATAACCTTTTGAGGGCTCGAGATATCTTCATCTACGAGGTTGTGCGTTCTTGACCGGTTTTGATAGACTGATTCTATCAACTAGTGGTGCCTTATGATCAACTGCCCGACGGCCGAAACCAAAGGTCGTGACAGATTATTCCGACTGCCAACCTCAACGCCACATCAACCAGCGGGGCAGCTGTCAATATCCCCAACATCCAGGCTGTCCGACAGCGTCCAACCTGCTGATGTTTTCATCATGCGCAGCAGCATCAACGTTTTCTCTCTCTTCGTTACTCAGGATCACAGCCGAACAATGCTGAATTCAATAAACGACTGGTGATCAGTACCTTGGCTTGCGTGTCTGACACTAGCAATGGATCGAAGTCGAACGTCATCCGCCGAACAAGACGCACAAGATCCAGGGAACGTTCTGATGTACCTTGCACTGACATGAGACGCAATTTAAACCAGATAACTCGGCCATTTGCACCAGTGTATTGGGCCTTTCAGTGCGGATATGAAGCCAAATTTTGAATTTTAAAGCTTGACGGTTGGATCGTATTTTATACTGACCAGCTCCAAGACATTCCCTGTACGCTACGTTTTAGCTCTCGACCATGTTCTGAAATTAACCTGTTACATTAGGTATTACCAAGTACAGTAGTTATGTTCAAGACAACCAGGCTCGTCATCCTCGCACCTATCATCTCCTCCGCAGCAGCAACATGTGCTTATCCGAGTCTTGCCTCGGGAATGACTTTAGGACTTTATTCATATCACAGTTGCAAAGTGCATCTAGGAAAAGATCACCGAATTTATGAAGAATGGGAGCTCGAAGAGGGATTCGAAAACCATAGTTGCCAAAGCATCTCATTTTCCCCTCTCGACATTTTCTCAATCGTATTTTCGTCCGGGGGCCAGTTGGCCGCAATAGAGCTCTGGACTGGCAAAGAATGCGACGGGGACAGCTACCATCATAGTGGGCTCGTTTATTCTACCTGCTGTTTTCGATCCGGGCTGAGCATACTACTATATCTCCTTAATGCAGCACTTCCGGGGCAGGATTATCTCGAAAATGAGGTGGGTTCGAGGTTAAGGCTACACTCTGCGCGAATATGCAAGCGTGACTCCAGAAGGCCAGACAAAAAGAACCATAAACCAGCGACTCATTTGACGCCAGTAAAAGGCGCGGTCACGAAACATGTAGGCAACCACAAAAGGCCAGACGAAAAACCCCATCCTCCGGCTCCTCATTTGACGCTCGTAAAAGGCGCTGTCCCGACACACGCGGCGAACCACAAATTAAAGGAAAATCCCCATCATCCTCATCATGATCCATCCGGTAAAAAAACAACGCTACTAAAAAGCGTCGAACATGTCGGCGACAAAGTAGTGAAAGGGCTGGCAGGGGGACTGGGAGGAGTGGCAACGGGATGGTTAGGACTCGGAGCGGATTTAGGCGCTGCTGCAGGAGTCGGAGCTCCAGCTGGAGAAGCAGTAGCAGCAGGCGTTGGCTTTGCATAGGATGAATTTATATCCTTTCCATTTTTTTAGGATTTTATCTCTTATGGTACTTAATCGACTAGTGACTCGGATGTGCCTTGGTCTGCCTTGGCTCACAAAATGTGCGTGGCTAAGTATAATGGATTCAACGTCGCTGAACTGTACAAGACTAGATCGGTTCTCTGCGTATATCATTATGTGTTGAAATATATGACATCTCGAGAATACTTCCAAAGTAATCTGCGGCGGCTGGAATTCAAAGACCTGTGCCCACCTATCAAGACACAATCACATTAAATTACCCGGCTAGTTGCGTTTGATTGGCGTGTATGTACCTTAATTTTAATGTGGATATGGAGGCGATTTTCAATTTAAAGGCTCAGCATTTCTACCAACCAGAAGGTGTTCCCTGTGCGTCACTGCGTTTTCTCTCAACATCTAACTTGTCACATTAGATGCCACTACGATGACTATGTTCAAGTCCATCAGGCACATTATTCTCATCTCTATCATCTCCTCTGTAGCGGCAGAATGTGTTGCTCCAGACCCCGAGTCGGGGATGACTTTGGAATTTTACTCAGAGACCAACTGCGAATCAGATCCAAAGCGTCCAACGGATCATCAAATCTATTCCGAAGAGCGTATATGGGAGCTCGCGGGGGGGTTCGTTGAACATGACTGTCACTGCTTCCCGATCTCCCCTTTAATCCACACTGCCTCATGTGTGTTTTCGCCTGGGGAACAGAAGACGGCCACGATAATACTCTGGGCTGGGGCTCGGTGTGAAAAGGACTCCTACGATAATAATATCCGTGGGTTCATTTTTATTCCATCTGCTGCTTTTGATCTGGGCTGATCGTAGTATGCGTTATATCTCCTCAATGCAGTAACTCCGGGGGAACCTTATCTCAATCCTAAGGTGCCTTCCGAAATTAGACTACGCTCTGCACAAATTTGTATCTGGACGGACCACGACGAAGAGCACGCACCAGTACAGCCCGAACCCCCTGCTCATCACGTATCCAAAGAAAAGCCCCATCGTCCGAGTTTGAAGGTCTTACCAGGCGGGCAAACGACAAAGACGAAGCCCACTGATAGGAAGACAGGCCATTTGAAACCAGTAAACAAAAAGCCTCATGTTTCATCCGGTAAAAAGAAAACACTAGTAAAAAGCGTGGAACATGCGGGCGAAAATGTAGTGAAAGGACTGGCGGGGGGACTGGAAGGAGCGGCAGCGGGATGGTTAGGACTCGGAGGGGAATTAGGAGCTGCCACGGGAGTCGGAGCTCCAGCTGGAGAAGCAGTAGCAGTGGCCTTTGGATTGGCCGCATAGGACGAATTTTATATCCCTTCCGTTAAAAAATATTTCTTGTCGTATTTTGCCTGTATGCGCCAGTAACTTGTTATCCCATTCCGAATGGTTCAACTGCCCGAAATACAGCCAGGTCAAAAAGTACAATGGATGGTTAAGGGTGTATACGTTGATACATTTAAGTATCTTGCTCGATCCACAAGAGTCCAGCTAGAATATAATTTGGCAGTGGATATGGCGCATAGGTTGATATTGTTCGGAATGTTGGTCTTCCAGTGAAAACAATCCGTCCCTGGACTTTTCCCTTTCGCTAACTCATGCGTGCATGTACACTGGAGCAAACCTATTAGCACCGTCGGGGCAGTTTTTGCAACATCATTATAACTTATAAGTAAGCCTACTTAGTTTAAAGCGAGAATCAAGTGTTTATCCTTCCCTGCGCGCAAGATAGCCACCCTATCGTCCACCAGATCACTCCTCTGTAGCCGGAATTGCACGTCAGACTTGGACTCGTTGTTAAGATAAAGTCCTCCTGCTTGTGCAAGTTTCCGCGCGGCAGCTGTCAAGGATTGATAGCCATAAGACTATGTAGAGGATAGAAGGTGGGGTACGTACATTTGGACGATACTAAGCGGAAGGTAGCAGCTAGATTTGGGAGTGACGTCCCAAACATAACATCTTGTTCGCAAAAAACGAGGCGAGGATCTCCGCTGAGAGAATTGAGGATTTGATCTGCTCGTAACGTTGAATAGTCCGACCCAAAGAGAACCTGCGTGGCAACACGAGCTGCTTCAAGACCTTTGTCTTTGGGGAGTTAATAAGATCGAATAAATAGTGTAATGCCGATACCGACTCACTTCCATGGATCATGCCCGTGACTTCTTCCGCCAAACGCTTCTGGGCGACGCGCCGTTCTGGATGTGACTGCGAGGATATGAGAGTGAGAAAACGTCAACAAAGGCGGATATTACCTGATGGTCCATTACGATAGCATCGATTTCGTCTACAGGCAACAGAGTAAACATCTTAAGATATTTGTGAACGTCCGCATCCGTAGTTCGCAGGAAGAACTGTAGAAGGCATCACATCAGAACTGTAGCAATCACTGATAGCTATCGCTCGTGATACCTGATAAAAGTCGAAGTAGCTAGTCATGGATTCGTCCAACCAGATAGCATTGCCTGCACTTTTTCCAAACTTCTCCCCAAGGGAGTTCGTAAGCAAAGGCGTGGTCATGGCAAAAGCTTTTTCTTTTTCTGTGACTGAAGGCCCAGAGCCACCGAGTTCAGCTTTGTTTATCAGCTCCACGCCTGACAGGATGTTTCCCCACTGGTCGGAACCACCAATTTGGATGGTACATCCGCGGTCTTTGTAAAGATGATAGAAATCATATCCTTGAAGAAGCTGGTATGTAAACTCGGTGAAAGTGATGCCATGTTGCGCATTCATGCGCGTCCGAACACTTTGGTGATGTTGGTCATTTTATAAAAAATGGGGCTGCATTAGAGTTCCACACACCTATCCTTTGCCAACATATAATTCACTCGGAAATGAACGCCTGTGGTTCGAAGGAAATCAAGCAAGTTCAGGTTCCGGAGCCAATCGATGTTATTCAGAATTTGAACATCTGTTGGCAAGCTGGGACGAGAAGGATACCTCTCCTGTGCGTATGCAGTTGCACGGGAGAAGAATTTTTTGATAGCTTCCGTGAGTTTCATGGTATTGAGTTCTATTTGGGCCTTCTCCGAAAGTGCGCGCTCTGTCATTCGACCCGAAGGATCTCCAACGAGCCCAGTTGCCCCGCCTATCTAACACCAGTGTGTCGGTTATTAGACTCTCAAAGAAAACTTGCTTACGAGTGCTATTGGTTTATTCCCTTTTAGCTGGAAATGGAACAAACACAACAGTGGGATGAGATGACCGGCATGGAGGGCATGAGCAGTTGGGTCTATGCCAGCATACACCGTCTGCGGTCCTTTCATTAAATGAGAAGCTAAATCGTCAGGCCTGCGGATATTCCTTCGTCACTGGTCTCTGCCATACCTCGTATGGAGGACTCACCTGGACACATCTGCAATAAGTTGCCGAGCATTCAGTTCCTCCACGAGACTTTGCGACGCGTGTAAGCCTCGCGCTCCTTTATAAGCCCGATGAGTGCATTTACATGCAAATCGAGTCTGAAGTGCCCATCTCCAACTGAGATTCAGCATTATCAAGTGGTTGAAGGATAGAAATGTTGCACAGCCACCTGCTCTGTTCAATGTGTAGAAGCCACGTGCTCAACCAATAATCTTTATCTGGTCCATAGCAAGTCGACCGTGACTATTAGTATCATACGGCACCTATCCATTGTCCGAGTCACTTCAAGTTGCAAAGCGTTGGTCAATCTCGGACTCGAAATTACTTGGTAGATCCAACTTGAGCACTTTTATCCGCGCGCCCGATTACCTCTCTAAATAATGCAATTCGAAGTGCTCGCAAAATGCCATACTACGCGTGCTCGAGTGAGTCGCATGAAGCTTGCCCGTAAGTGACCAGATCTCCGATTTTTTTTGTGGTCCGAACCTTCACGACAGATGGCGTCACTATGCTGCCGACTTTTATGCCCGTGGCAACTCAGGCGGCTATCAAAGGACTTACGCCTCAACAAGTTGAATCATTGGGTGTTACTTTGATCCTAAATAACACCTATCATCTGAACCTACGACCGGGCATCAAAGTCCTCGATGAAGCGGGAGGAGCACATAAATTTCAAGGATGGAATCGCAATCTGCTCACTGTGATATATCCAGCTCTTGTCTTGTCTACCTCTATCTGATACGCGAGCTGATGTACACAGGATAGTGGGGGTTTTCAACTTGTCTCACTGAGCAAGTTCACTACGATCACCGAAGAAGGGGCGCTTTTTGCAAGTCCGTTCACTGGAGAACCTACTATGCTAACAGTTCGTGTCTTGGGTCAATTACATCTTCCTCATCTCACCAATAACGCCAGCCAGAAGAAAGCATCTCTATCCAACATTCCATTGGCGCCGACATTATAATGCAACTGGATGATGTGGGTAAGTTTCTATACCTTAAACCTCCTTCATTCTGCTACTTATGACCCTTTCGTGTCAGTAAGTAGCTTAACAGTTGGGCCTCGGGTAGGCGAAGCGATGGAAAGATCAATTCGATGGCTTGATCGCTGCATTGAGCAACATGAACGTTCTGGGCGAAAAAATATTCAAAATCTATTTGCTATCGTTCAAGGCGGCTTAGATCCTGTCCTACGTGACCAGTGCCTTGAACAAATGATTGAAAGAAAGGATCGTGTTGCAGGTTACGCTATTGGTGGACTGAGTGGCGGTGAAGAGAAAGGTTTGTTTTTTTGGATCCTCAGCCTCATGGTCGTGCCTTCTCATATTTGTCTCTCAGATATATTTTGGCGAGTGTGAGCAAGCGTTTTAAAGTTTTTTTGTCGCAAGATAAACGGTTTTTATAGTATCAAGCAGTGCGCTGATAAACTTCCTATGGACCGTAAGCTCATTTCCCTCATCTTTGGTCGCTGAGCTTTATTGTGTGATTCAGGACCCCGATATTCCATGGGAATCGGATTTGCTGAAGGTAGGCATCACCTTTTTGGAAGGGGATGATTCTGAGATTTTGCGAAGATCTACTCGTTTGCGTTGCGCTTGGTGTAGACATGGTGGGTCCTCGTTGTCAATATTCTTGTGGCATGTCTGACCTTCCTACTAGGCGGACTGCGTTTTCCCGACTCGCACAGCAAGATTCGGAGTAGCCTTAACGTTTAACGGACCTCTAAATCTAAGTGAGTTTTTAGTTTTGTGGTACCTGAACCATTTTTGATACGGCGAAAGGACTCGCAAAGCACACCAAGAGTTTCGATCCGATAGATAAGGACTGTCCTTGTCCGACATGCACCAGTGGCACGTCGAGGGCCATGCTGCATCATATAGTCACGATAGAGACCGCTGGTGCTCATGGTAACCCTTCTTTGTCTTCACCATTCCCTGAGGTCCGCTAAATACAAGTTTAGCCGTTACTCAACATAATTTGGTTTTCCAAGCACGAGTCATGGGCCGTGCACGCGATGCAATTATGGAAGGAACATTTCCAGATTACTTACGAACCTTTTTCCGAGATTACTTTGGAGACAAGGGATACCCAGAGTGGTGCGTCAACGCTTTGCGAAGCGTAGGTGTAGACTTGCTCGATGGGAGAGATGTGCCAATTATCCCGGGCTCTGGCGCAAAATGGGAATACTCAGAGTCTGACACAGTATAAAGCATATTAGTAACTACAACCCAGCACGAACCATAATACAATGAATGCTACTACCGTTTGCCTTTCCGACTTGGGCGAGCATTCCGTGCTTTCTTTCGTTCAGCTGTCTGCCTAGTCTTTCGTATCTGATCGACAGTCTTGATCTCGCTCTTCACTCTTCCCATCGACTTCCCTCCATATCTCCCACCACTTGTCTTGGCCTTCTGTTTTGCTCTCTTAGGGTCGCCTTTCATCTTCGAAAATCCACCTTCTTGTGGGTTGTTTTCTTCCCTCTTCTTTATCTGCCGCACCTTGCGCTCATAGTCTTTGCCCAGTTTGTCAAGTGGCTTCGCAGAAACTACCTTTTGATGCTTGAACTTTCGCCCACCGGGCCCAAAGCCTGAGCCTCGGCGCTCAGGCTCAGCCTCGCCAATCTTGGGAAGAGAGACGTGGCTTTTTGCTTTCCATTCATCGAAACGGCCGCTGCGATAAGTCGCAGGTAATTTTGTTCCGCTTTCAGTGCGGACGAGCTTGACGTTATCTGCGCCAACACCGTCACCTTTGATGAACTTCTTTTTCTTTTTATCCCAGGTCATTTTATGTCTTTGACGCGCTGCTACCCCTTCATCTCCGGCAAGGTCGAAAGTCGCACCACGAGCTTGCTCGGCAAATGACGAAGCGCCATCAGTGAGGGAGTATCTGCAACATTTTGTTCGTGAGAGGTTCCATGTTGCTCTGCTCATGATTGAGACCTACCCTTTTTCGGTTGAGGCATCCTTCTGATAATGCGACATGTAGAACTCTTCATCCCGATAGCTTCCTTTGCCGCTTTTTTTGCTTGAAGTATTGAATACAGCCTAAAGGATAATGTCGTCGTCAAGATCGGGCGAAGAAGTTTACAAGCAAGGCATACCGCAATTTCGTCCTCGTCAGCCATCTCCATATTTTCGTGGGGCAATTCATCTTCGTTGCTGTCATCATCTTCCTCCACTTCAGCGTCGGCAGTCGCAGTCGAAGGCAGAACAGAGCGTTCCGCAGCTTTTTTGAGTGCCTTCCGTCTTTCCTTCATAAGAGCGGCATTAGCAGTGCTTGCTTTACCTCTCGTGCCGATCTCAAACACCGTCTCTGCAGGCTTGAAAGAGTTAACTACTTTCATCAATTTTTTTCTTGCATCCTCCTCCGCCATTTTTGCTCCACCGCCAGTACGGTGCAGAATGACAGGGTGTATTCCT
The DNA here is from genome assembly GCA_021014935.1 of Hygrophoropsis aurantiaca. Classification (NCBI taxonomy): domain Eukaryota; kingdom Fungi; phylum Basidiomycota; class Agaricomycetes; order Boletales; family Hygrophoropsidaceae; genus Hygrophoropsis; species Hygrophoropsis aurantiaca. Next base: position 55,888 of record MU267626.1, read on the forward strand.
GCTTCGATGGCGCCAGCTAGTGCCCATTGAGTATCCTTGGACATATCTTTTGCGCGTTTGTAGCTTGCTTGACTTGCCTTCCCTTTACTTCGTTCGTACATTGCATGGCCACGACGCATGACTTCGCGAAGAACAGGTAGTTGATGCTGGGCGGCGTCCAACGAACGAACGTATTCCACATCTTCGTCGATTCGTTCCCGCGAAAAGTTGCCTAGAACAAGTGACTCGGTAAATGCATCATCTCCGCTTCCAGCAGATACTTGTGAAGTAAGAGGTCGACCAAGGAACAGCTGTAGATCAAGGAGATATGGAAGCTCTGTGTGGGTAACAAACGACCAGGCCCAGCCCTGCCGTCCAGCTCTAGCCGTTCTTCCGACACGATGCACGAACACTCTGGCACCATGTGGAAAATCGTAGTTGACGACATTTTCAAGAACAGGAATGTCTATACCACGAGCCGCAACATCTGTTACCACTAGCACACTTGTATATCCACGTCGAAATTGGTCCATCTGATACGTGCGAGCCGATTGATCCAAGGCACCATAGATATGTGACACTGCGTATCCAGCTGCAGAAAGAAGGTTTGAAAGGTACTCAACGTGATGTTTAGTGGCGGCGAATATGAGAGTTTGATGAGGTGCGGTAGTCGTCTGAGTGGCACGCTGTTTGCCCTTATCTCTGCGAGGTTTGGTTGCATCATCGCCATCTGTGCCTTCCTTGGGAGCAGAGCTGCCGAAAGGAACACGGATCACATCACGGAGGAGAGCAAGGAGACATGCGTCCTTTTCGGCTTGCTTTATAGAGAAGAATGCCATTTTGAGATCCGAGCTGATTTTGGATTCCGCGTCGAGACGAACGAGCTTGGGGTCTTGTAGGCCAGCTTTGGCAAAATCGACAAGGGATTTTGGAAGGGTCGCAGAGAAGAGAAGAGTTTGACGGGAGGATGGGAGTCTGTGCAGAATTTCGTTGAGGGCGGTTTCGAAACCCATCTCAAAGAGACGGTCGGCTTCATCAAAAACCACGTATTGAACGGATTTCAGGTCCAGATTCATTTCTACAATCAAGTGTAGGAGCCGTCCAGGGGTAGCGATAATTCTGCGGACACGAGTAAATAACTGCGGACAGCGCCACTCGCTCGTGAAGGACGTACACATCAGGATTATTCGTGATCATCTCAAATTGTTCATCCAAGCCTTCACCACCGACGATGAGACCCCATCTCAATGCTTGACCCTTTTCGCTAGTCTCGCCCTGGTTATCGCCTGCATGTGCACCTTCTTTGCCATTCCATCCACGAGCAAGTTCCTTACCTACTTTGAGGACTTGTAACGCAAGCTCTCTAGCGGGAAGAAGGATGAGAGCACGGGCACCAAAAGTTGATGCATGACGACCACTCAAACGCTGAACGAGCGGTATCATGTACGCAAGGGTCTTTCCTGATCCAGTCCGAGCCATACCGACGAGATCACGAGGTGGATTGGCAAGTAAAGTGGGTATTGATGTACGTTGGATTGGAGTAGGGATACGATAGCCTTGAAGTGTCAGTGAGCGCAACAGCGAGGGGTGTAGACCTAGAAGCCAAGCTTTTAACAAGAAATTTCGACACCACAAGGTCATATACACACCCATGCTCTGAAAACTACCTCCCCCTACTTCACCTTTGGCAATCTTGCTCTTGCCTTTTGTTTTCTTGATAATATCCGTTCCGCCTTTGACATTTCGTTTGGCGATTGACGTCTGTATGAACTTTTCTAGATCTTCATCGTCTTCCTCGACAGGATCTGGAGGGCCATCTGTGCGAGACTTTTTTCCGGCAAGAGCAGATGAGATATCTACTTCGTCGTCGGACGATGCTTGTACTATTGAATAATCGCTGGCATCTGAGTTTTCATCGAGTTCTTCCGTCCGTTTTCGCTTTTGGGAAACCATACTTGAGCTAATATGAGAGCAAGAATGGATATGTCACATATAACCACATCCCGACAAAACGTTGAATGCAGCGTCGGATTTTGCCGATCCATTCCTCTTTTGGCAATTACCCCTAAGTATGAAGCACGGGTGATGGTGGTCAGTCGATGAAGCTTAAGTATAGTCTTTCTTTGACTTTCGGACCATTCGTAGATAAGAACCTAAGGAGACTGAACATTTAGCCTGCCAGAGCATGCCTAACATAAAACTTAAAACAACGACTTATGACAATGTTCCATCCTTCGAAGTTGATTCAAGTTCTCAAGTAAGATAGGTGAGGGATTCTGCTACACACCGTATCGATGGCAATTGTATTTCACTTCGTAAAGTTTCGTGTATTTAGTAATGAAAAAGCAGATAATCGAAACCGGGGAATATATTGGATGTGAGTTTTGCACCGCAGATATCATCGTTCCTGGCTTGACAACGTACAGGTATCGTGTTTAGGCCGAATCATGGAAGTTAAAAGTGCACCAAATGCGAGAAGGTGATGGTTTACGACCACCATTCAGTTCAATATCCAAAAGCATTGACCGTAAAGTTTGGAAAGGCTCTCCAGAGCAATGTGGAACAGTGAAACATCCCATTCGAATGGCACTAGTAACGACAACTTGATAGTGCCAGAAAGAAACTGCCTTGAAGTTGTGAGGATGTTGTTCGCTTTCCCAAGAGACAAACATGGTCAGTAACGTACTTAAAGAGGGAAACCAAATGTCTATTACCCATTGTCCTCGCTGATGCAGGTTTAACCAGTGGTAAAGGTAGTTGGGACACTGATGCGGCAGATGATTATGCGCTCTGGTGCCAATTGCAATGGAAAGCTCACCAAAAAATTCCACGGACATTTGGGTCTTCGCCTGGGTGGTTCAGTCGATGCATGAACTTTAAGTCCTAACCCGATCCAAACGAGATGAAGAACGCCCTTCTGAGCGACACGCACACATGATATATGGTGCACATACACATCCCCGCTTCCCCCAGTTATCAGCTCACACCTGGCCGAAGATCACAGTTCATTAGCGAACATTTTTTTTACTCCCCCTCCAGACATGTCACCTATTGCGTGACGTGCATCCTCCTGAGTTCCGCTGCACTCGGGCTTCTGGTCACATTAAATTTTTCCGGCACCGCATGGTCAGAAATGTGTGCGACGTCATGACCTTCGCCGCTCAGACCGAGTGAAACACGCACCGAGTTCAATCCAGCGCAATATTCGCCTTGACGGATACAGAGTGGGGACCCGTTCCGAAACCTCTGCGAGATAGGCTTCTTTCACGGATCATAAGATCAAGAAAGGTAACTCCGTATACTTTGAATAGTCCCAAACAATAGGAACTTACCGCTGAATTCCTTCATAGCTAGGGATATACATATGTAAGGAAAAGATGCTTACTTGCGATGTATGGTCTGCCACGATAATGAGGAGCGGAGCTCGGGGATCTGAGGCACAGCGTAAGTCGATCAAATGTTCGATGACTTCGATCCCAAGCCTGGGAGAACACCTGAGGATCAGTTGGAGCTAGGAAGGGTGTACACGTTCCCATTATGATACATACATACTCTCCCTGAAGATGTTGCATCTCATGATAGAGGCACAAATGTGCGATATCACATCAAAAGGACTTTTACCATGCCTGTCACGGCTGATGACCGGTCCTTTGCCTTCCTTTGCTTGTGAAAAGTGGAGTCATACATGCAGCAGCCTATCAAAAGTCATGGTCATACCGGCAACTTCTTCTACCCTTCTGCGCGGGGATAGATGGCGTGGCGGATAGGCTAAGCCTAAGCTGGTGACCGGTCGGTAATTCTGCAGTGCAATGTGCTGCGAGTCTCACAAAGTAGGCCGTTTACTGCGGTTGTTCCAGCAAAATCGGCATAGAACAGTGTTCACCGTTTCATTTAGCACGCAAAGGGCCACGCTGATGAGTGGCAGTCAATACGAAGTGGTCTGTGCACACCGCTTTGTGCGATAAGGTGGCATTTGAAAGGCCAGGAATGAAAAGAAGGGTCAAGTCCAGTGGCATCGTGTTTATGGCACGAGGCGGTTAATTTGGCTGTGTGCAAAGGTATAAAGACATGTCAGATTTTGTGATTTTGATCCCCACCTCCTTCGCTTCCCTTCTTCCCTTTCCTCTCCTGTCCACTCCCGGTTTCTTACCTTTTCCTCACCTCTTCTCTTTTACGACCCAAAATTAACTCAAACTCCATAACGAGCACCATAATGTTCTCATCCCAACCCATCCTCTTCGCTCTCCTCGCTTTCTTCACCTTCTTCTCTATCGTTTCTGCCTCACCCATCCAGGTATCTCAACGTGATGTTTGGACCCCAGATGTTACTGCGCCCACCACCGGCGCGATCTGGATAATTGGCGAAACCTATACCGTCACTTGGGACACCAGCTCCCCGCCCGCACAAGTCACTAATCCCAATGGCAAGATTTATCTTCGCCAGGGAAATACCACACAGTCGTCACCCATTGTTCAGGTCCCGCTGTCAGCGGGGCAGGCAGATGTTACTGTGCCAGAAGACGCTACGCCCGGAGATGACTGGCGCATTGTCTGTAAGTACTTTGTAGATGTGCGGCGTTGAATAAATTGCTGACCTTTGACGTCCTCCCTACAACAGTGTTTGGTGACTCTGGCAACTGGAGCAACCAGTTCACAATTGCTCCCAAATCCACGTAAAATGTGATTTGAGTTGCGGATTCGATGCATGGAAATGAAACAATAAAAGAGAAGGAAGATACGACCAATCTCACGACGGACACTTTAGCCCTTGGACTTTACATTGGACTTTACATTGGACAATATTTCACGGACAATCATTGATTTGAACACTTGTTTGGTTTGGGTAGTTGTACGTTCTGGACTTTGCAGATGTGTTTGCAGTACCTACGTCTGCAGTTGTATAACATTGCCCACAGTCTATCCCTACTTCTTTCTCATCTATTGTAGTATTAGCCTATGCCTCGGCGTCTGCTTCTACACTACCCGATGAATTGTAGTTTTACGATGATTCTTGTATGATACGATGGTCTGGCGCATACACGCAGGGTGCTGGCGTTAATGGAGATGCATTGTCGCCGTACCCGAAATTCTGATCTTGATCAAAGTAGCCTGGAATGTGTTCGAAATGTGTTGGTGTTGATTCCATTGTGCATGTAGGTGTCGCCGATATATGCGGTGCCGCCTAAGTGCCTTTCCGGAGATGAATGCAACATATAGTGGGCGATCTATCCTCTATTTCAGCACAGAAGTTCGGCATGGGTCGATGACTCCCTATGGATGACTTCAACCCCTTTTCACCAAACCTCTTGATACTCCCCGGCCACTCATTGAGGCAGATGAGCTGGGTCTCGTGCCATTGCTTCCAACGCTTCCCGTTGCACTCGCTGATCTTGTACGGGCCATCGGAATAGCAGACGCCGGCGCTGAAGATATGCGAGCTAAATACCCTACATAAAACACGATATAATTTAAAAGCTGCACACCTGCACGAGCAGTACCACGCCCTCCCCTCGCCGCCATCGTTGATGCTCGGGTGCCACGGACGCCTCGAACCCCGCTGCTGGTGCCCACATTGGTGCTTGGTCTGCCTCTTTGTCCGGGTTTTGCGATGGCACTGGCAGCGGCGGCCCGGGACCGTTCTTCTGCGGCGATCCGTTCGGCCGCTTCGCGTTGGGCTTGTTCTTCGGCTTCACGTCGTGCTTGTTCTTCAGCAGCGCGGCGTGCGGCCTCCTCTTCGGCTCTGCGTCGAGCCCGCTCAGCCGCTTCTCGTTGTTCTTGCGCCAATATATCTTCATCCTGGCGCGCAAAAATACGTTATAATCCATCGCAATCGCAAGAGCTCCGGAAGCAAAAGTACTCACCGCTTCTGCGCCTTCCCATCGTTCGTCAAATATCAATCGCGTGACGGCCTCCGATTTCGTGAGGATATTCACGTATTTATCCAATAGAGAATTCGTCTGAGATAATTGCTCCGCTACTTGCTACACAATTAAATCATGATCAGTTCATAGGAGCACAATTAGACGCATACATACCTCGGTACCAGTTTGTGTTGATCTCAACGCGTCGTTGAACAATGCAAAACTCGAATTGAGTTTCTTCAGAATGAAAAGGTCGTGTTGTAGCCTTTCTTCGCGTGTCTTGCTAGATACAACACTGGTTGCAAGGGCAGTCCTGTCTCCATGAGCCTCAGAATCGACATCATCATCTTCGCCATTCCCAAAGCTTTCCTCGGGTTCGATCTGGCTTTCAGTGAACGAATCGTCCTCATATGTACGTGGTGCAAGGAGGCTAAATCTGAATGGCTTGTCCTCTCGTGGTTTATCGGATAAGGAGAGCTCTGAAAGTGAGAGATCTGCGCCACCAGGACCAGTATGCGATGAACGAAACGAGTCTGGTAGGGACTCTGAGAGTAAACGCGATCCGCTGGTAGATTCCAGAAATGAGGACGATGTTGGCGAAGAGTACATATTTCAAGTTCTAGTCAGTGATTAGGTGAATAAATGGCGGCTCATACAAAAAACAACTGACATGATGAAGAGCAAGTTACACGGTGCATTTAGTTGTTAGTGACGGCAAATTCCGGTGCTCGAGTTGTCAATTTCAAATTGTTCTTACACTGAACAACTTTGAGACGACAGTAGCTTCAAAAAGTGTATTGAGCACTGGCAGAGATATATCGATAATTCATGGAACGAGATGAATATTTATTACAATCAGTAAGTATTAGTAGTAAGTAGATGGTAAGTAGCGCAAAGATGCGTTTTATATGTCAGTCGAGATGGTTAGTTCGTTAGTAATTCCAGCAGCCAGCGATCGGAAAGAAGAGGCATTGGTGATTTTTGGGAGAGAGGATGCGGGTGGGATGCCGGAATGGAATTGGAATGGCAATAGTCGAAGTGAGGCGAAGAAGCGGCAGGGACTTGAAGGTCGAAATCATATCGACAGCATGAGAAGAGATAGGAAGGGCCGTTGAAAATGCCTATCGAACCGAAGGGTGAGAACACGAGAAACAAAAAGAAGTGGAGACATACCGTGTATAGATATGATGGGATATCGGGCGGAGTTGAGGTTGGAACGAGGTTATGATCCAAATGGGGGAGACGGTGACGAGATGGTGCAATCGAAGGGAGGGCCCAAACGAAGGGAAGGTTCAAATGAGGAGAAGGTCCATGTGAAATATGGTCGAAACGATATACGAGTCAAGATGGAGTGCGGTCGAGAGGAAATGGAATCAAAATGAAAATAAATCCGAACCGAAGTCTATATAGTGCCGAGGCAAAGTGAACTGAACAAATGGGTGGTCGTTGAAGTTGAAGTTGAATGTCGCAAGCCGGACCCAAGGGGTTTTATGATTATATCCATGTTTTTGATTCGCAAACGTGTACGGCGAGCTTTGGATGTTTTTGAGTTTTTTCCTTCTTTTCGCTGTTTTCGGGGAGATGCGTTGTCCATCGGGGACGATATAGCTGAGACAGAAAGAGAGAGATGTTCCGAGAAGTAAGCCCAAGTCCGTGCGCCATACTTCAGTGAAGAAGTCGACACAAGGAGCGAGGCTTTGATGAGTCTACCAAATCTGCAAGGAGTCGAGAATGTGTAGGTGATATAAAAGGAGCCCAACCAAATGTCCAAATAAAATGCGAGACGGAAGCCTGAAGGTGTTGACGCAGAAGTGATTGAAGCAAAAGGGTGGTCGTCGAAGTTGAAGTTGAATGTCGCAAGCCGGACCCAAGGGATTTTATGATTATGTTCATTTTTTTCGTTTCGCAATCGTGTATGGCGAGCTTTGAATGTTTTCGAGTTTTTTCTTCTTCTTTTTGTGATTTTCGGAGAGATGCGTCGTCAATCGGGGACGATGTAGCTGAGACAGAAAGAGAGAGATGTTCCGAGAAGCAAGTCCAAGTCCATGCGCCATACTTCAGTGAAGAAGTCGATGCAAGGAGCGAGGTCTTGACGAGTCAACCAAATCTGCAGGGAGTCGAGGATGTGAAGGCGATATAGAAGGAGCTGAAGCAAATGTCCAAATAGAATGCGGGAGACCAAGTCTAAGTAATGTTGAGGCAGAAGAAAGTGAAACAAAAGGGTGGTCGTCGAAGTTGAAGATAAAAACCGCAAGCCGGACCCAAGGGATTTTATAATTATGTTGATTTTTTTGGTTCGCAATCGTGTATGGCGAGCTTTGAATGTTTTGTCGTTTTCGCTGCGATCGATTGTCCGTCGGGGACTATGTAGCTGAGATAGAACCAAAGATGCATTCCAAGAAGCAAGTCCAAATCCGTGCGCCATACTTCAATGAAGAAGTCAGCGCAACGAACGAGGCTTGATGAATTCACCAGATCTACGAACAGCTGAGGGTGAGAAAAGTTGACGAGAGCGATACAGCAAAGAAACGAACCCAAATGTAATCCAAACAGTAACCGAACCTGAGTGCAATCTATATGAAATTCGAACCGAAAGTGCAAATGAGCAAGGCCAATGAAAGGAATAAAAGGGTGGTCATTGAAGTTGAAGTTGAATGTCGCAAGCCGGACCCAAGGAGATTTTGGATTATTTTCAATTTTTTTTGGTTCGTTTGTGGCGAGTTTTGAATGTTTTCGAGTTTTTTTTTCTACTTTCGTGGTTTTCGCTGAGATTCATTGTCCATTGGGGACAAGTATGTAGCCGAGATAGAAAGATCTAGATGTTCCAAGAAGCAAGAACAAGTCCACACGCCATACTTCAGCGAAGAAGTTGACGCAAGGAACGAGGCCTTGATGAGCTGACCAGATCTGCAAGGAGCCAAGAATGCGAAGGTGATATAGAAGAAGCAGAAGGGAAAATTAAAATCCAAGCAAATGTGAACCGAAGTCTAGGTGATGTCGAGGCGAAATGGATACAACAAAGGGGTGGTCGTCGAAGTTGAAGATGAATGTCGCAGGCCGGACCCAAGAGAGTTTTGCTTTATTTTCGATGTTTTTTTCTGGTTTATTTTCATTTTTCTAAAATACGTTGTCCATTGGGGACTATGCAGCGAAAGGTAGACGTGTCCCGAGAAGCAAGTACAAGTCCAGACGCCATACTTCAGTGAAGAAGTCGACGCAAGGAACGAGGTCTTGATGAGCTGGCCAGATCTGCAAGGAGCCAAGAATGCGGGGACGATAGAGAAGGGAGCGGAAGGCAAATAAATTCCAAGTCAAGTGTGAACCGAAGTCTAAGTGATGTCGAGGCGAAATGAAAAGAATCAAAGGGTGGTCATCGAAGTTGAAAATGAATGTCACAAGCCGGACCCAAGGGATTTTATGATTATGTTCATTTTTTTTGTTTCGTTCGTGGCGAGTTTAGAGCGTTTTCAATTTTTTTTTTGGTATTTTCGTGGTTTTCGCTGAGATATGTTGTCCATCGGGGACTGTGTAGCTGAGGCAGAAGGAAAATCTGTTCCGAGAAGCAAGTCCAAGTCGGCGCGCCGCACTTCAGTGAAGAAGTCGACGCTATGAAAGTGGCCTTGATGAGTCAAGCTAGTCAAGGTTGGGGGAAATTGATGAGGGCGATATAGGAAGGAGCGGGTGTAGGAGAGACTTACCATCGTAATCTATGTCAAAAGCTCCAGAATCGACATTCACACCTCGCCGCCTTTAACGTACTTGGGGGCAGTAGCGCTGAAAACGAAGTCATATTCATCAGCCATCGTCGATGTGAAGAGTGGACGCCGAGGTCAGCGAAGTGTCAACTTACGATGAGGGTTCGGAGGGAATCATCTTTGGAGTCTTTTGAAGCGATCGGGACACAGTTGTGAACTCGCTACCGGTATGACTGAACTACTGAACTCCGATCACCTTCGTCGATATTACTCGTTTTGGCCCTCGCTGGTCGAAGGACCCAGCAGAAGAACATTTGTGGACTTGTGGACTTGTGGTCCACAATGTCAGCCTTCAGACGTGCGACGCATCAAGCGCATCCTTTACGGACAAAGGAGGCGCTAATGCAGAACATAACATACCAATGAGAAAAAGTTGAGATATATAATGATGTGTACTTACAGGCATGCCGCACTCTATGGCTGCATCGCTATTCTTCATCCTGCGGAACCTGAGGATGGAGAATGTTTTCTCCGCGGAAGTTGCGGCCTAGGGAACCAAGGTCGCGGATGATGATTTCCTGTGAGCGAAGGGGAAAACCCTGAGTTGAAAGCAAGACAGTTCTGTGATGATAGGTTGTGATCTCGCGGATATGTCTTGCAGTTGCTGGTATTGAATTCGAGCTCAAGGTTGTTCCAAAGATTCAGAAAGGCTGGAAGACGGTTTATATACCCTAGGTAGTCTGTTCTAAAACGTCAGCCGCGGAGACACCTGACCGTGTTTGGAATCGAGAGGCTGACTGTCAGCCGCTGATCAGTGATATGTGATTCTTCGATGGCCGAGGCTGAGTCCCAGTTTTGTACCGCGTGAATGCTTTGAGCGGCATTCTATTGTGAAACTTGTAGGTATTCAGCTGCAGTCGTAGGCGGTGCGCTTTGAATGCAAGTTGGTTGCGAAAAAGAAGAGGTGGTCGATATTTGTCGCTGAGAATCTGGTCCAGCCTCCAGGTCAGTTGAGGTGGTGGCTGTGTCAGCTCTCAACATCAACGGTACGAAAACAAGGTCTGTTCCCCGTCCCATCCAGTTATTTTTCAAGACTCACAACTACTTATAAGTTATAGTATAAGTGTGCCACACTACCCGAAGGCAACTTGAGTGATCTGCGATGTCTGCAAAAGGGCCATGCTGGTAAGGCGACATCTACATGTGAGAAACGTGCTGACCATTTGTAGTCGGAATCATCCGCACCGCGAAAGATCTTGATTTTGTGAGGGAATTTCTTTGTGCTACTCTTGACAAGACGGCGGCAGAACTGCTATTGAACTCTTCAATAGAGAGATGCAATACATATATCCCCGCACCAAATATGCCAGCGCTGACCCATGAACGAAGGGTGTAGCCCGGGACCGTCGGGACGCCGCTGGTGATAGGTAGATTATTTTGACTCCATGAGCTTCAACTCTGATATAACTCGGCATCTAAGGTTCAATTATATGTATGACTGTTGCCTCTAGCAACCAGATTTTAGAGCCAGCGCCGATGCGTGGTATCTCAAACTTTCACCGGTCCCCCTCAGTTCAAGCCCGTGACGCACGCGACTCAATTACCTGGATAATTGTTCAGACTAGTCCCATGATCCCGCCAAACCGCACTGATAACGCTGTCAATATGTTATCTATAGTGCACTGAGTCCTGATATATGGAATTCTTTGCCGCGGGATCTCCAGCTTTTCCTTGTTCCCAGCAATATGTTACATATAAAGTCTCCACGGTATTGGCTGGCATCCGTTAATAAGTGACGATCCACAAGCGGCAAACACACTTATAAGATCCCTGACATCAACCTCGCTATCGCACAACTACCCCATAGCGTTATCCCATACCACCACAATGCAGTCCGCAGAGATCAAGTTTTATAACCATGGCCGGTTCAAAGTTGCCGGAGGAATAATCCCCGAAGCTGTGACAGCCTATCAGACATACGGAGACCCGCACAACCCGTGCATTGTGTTTCCTACATGCTATGGAGCCAAGTTAGCGCTCGGAAGTAGGTCTTGCGCCATTCACTTTGCTGTTGTCCCGTTCAACTATGGAACGCGTCAGGTCAGGACTATCTTGTCGGAGACAACAAGGTACGGAGATATGCGCCGGGGTAATTGCTTTGAATAACGGATGTTGGGATGCAGGTCCTCGACCCAAGAAGATACTTCATAGTCACCTTCGCACTCTTTTGCAATGGAGAGGTGCGTAACATCAGCTCGTCCCAATAATTGCTTACCTGACACATTCCTAGTCTTCATCACCCTCTAACACCGTGAGTGCAGAAGGTTGATATCACTGACAGCGTTCAATGAACCCACAAATTACACTAGCCAGCTCCATATAACGGCGCATATTTCCCCTTTATTTCATACGAGGATAACATGTAAGTATACACCCTTGTGTTAGTACGATTCATTCTTACCAGTAGCAGCCGAGCCCAGCACGCTGTCCTGACGAAGCTTCTGGGAGTCAAGAAGGTCTTCTGTGTGGTTGGGTTCTCTATGGGTGGCCAACAGGTCCGAAAAGCATTTTCACTTCGTGCATAAACCAATTTGATTCGTAAAACAGGCTTATCATTGGCCTGTGGTTTTCCCCGATTTCGTCGAGAGATTCGTCGCGATCTGCACGTCTGCTAGGACAAGTCCTCATAACAGATGGTACCAAAGCATCATTTCCGAACACCAGGCTATGCTTAATCGATTCTGCATAGTTTCCTAGAAGGACCAAAGTCGGCAATGTTAGCATCCAAGGACTTTGAGGGCGGTCACTACAAATCGATTCCTCAGCGTGGCATTCGTGCTTTCGGACGAGTGTATTGTGCTTGGGCTTATGGACAAACGGTAGGATGCCAATATATTCAGCAAGCGCCAATAAAGCTCATACCTATTGAATGGCAGTGGTTCAGAGAACATCAGTACTTAATGGGTGGAGAGTAAGTCGAGTGCTTGTGCTCGTGTACAAGTGGATGCGGAACCGTTCCGCCCTGACAGATTCCCAGATTTGAGTGCCTTCATCCGAGAAAGATGGGAAGGCCGATTCCTCCAATACTGGGATGCAAATGACATGGTCGCTCTCCTCAACACTTGGCAGAATGGCGACATATCTATCATCCGTGATGGAGGAGATTACGATAAGGCATTGAGCAGTATCAAGGCCAAGGCTCTCATCATGCCTTCGAAAACGGATCTGTATTTCCCGGTTCGTTGCATAATCTACATGTATGGCTGTTCTTTTTTGAGACTGATATTGAATCTGTTGCTTAGCCCGAAGACAGCGAGATCGAGGTGTCCCATCTCAAGGATGCTAGACTGCATGTCATCCCGACGGTATGGGGCCATGTTGCGGGGGGAGGTGCCAATCCCCCTGATGTTGAGTTTATCTCGGGTCATATTCGCGAATTCTTGGACGCTTGAAACAAAGATTATATACATATATGCGTCAACGGAGCTGCATGAGCACGACGGCGTTAGACAGTTTGGCTTAATCACTTACATAGACCAGTGCACTCCGCTAACGGTAGCTTGGTAGGGTTTGGCCCAGGGTGCAGAGTGGAGAGGCATATGTATGTACCTAGATGTACCTGAGATAAATTTTTGAGACTTTCATGTTCAAGCTGAACCATGGGTGGCCCACCTAGGAATGAATTTCCTTCCGACGACATGATGAGCAAAGCAACCGTATCGCGATCCATTCCGGTACAAATGAATGGCAAACTTGCAATGTCGGTCACATTTTGTTGCGAGACCAACTTCCAAACCGATCTTTCCTACAGTTCCTAGGATGATCGTTAAGACAAGCATGGAAAGGAGAGACATCGCAAGCGCTCAAAGTGAGTGTTTAAATAAAACGATCTTGGTATGGTAGGTAGGCATTGGATATTGGATGATCATCAGATGATACGCAGAGGAAGGGAATTTCTGCCATCTGAGCTTTGAAGCATGGTACACAGTGCAGGCCAGCAGACATGTATCAAAACCATGCTGTGAACAACTGACACGATAGCCGATCTCGCGGGGCTCGGATTCTTGGCTCGTTTTGGTGTTTATGGATTGTGGGGTAAGTATCAAAAAAACGAATTCTTGCACGTCTGGCTGGCGATGGGGCGTCAAGTCACCTCAAGTCACCAGCTTCATTTTTAACTTCTCCCGAATCCCTCACAAGCACAACCGAATTTCCGGACTCCTCCAGAGTTTTTCCCAATCACCTCACCGCCTGGTCTCAAGTGGGGGTGCATGGTCACCGCATGGTCGGTTGGTGTTACTAACTAAATACATCGCGCGACAGACCACACCCATGCCGCGGCGGTACCTACTGTCCTCCTCGCTTTGACCTGGTCGGGGGTAGTTTACCAGGAACCGGCCATGTCCCCCTGGGGTGACGTCGGGTTTCCAATACATATGCTTCAACATAGCCTCCTTCCACACCAGTCACCCCACAACGTCCATGCACAGGATCACCGATCGCACAAGTCAATAATAACCCACTTGGACGGATATTCAGGCATCAGCCGCACTGGCATATGTTGTCAAACACCCATATTTCATCGCAAGGTGGCGTCGTCGATGCATAAAACGTGGATGGTTTTCTCCAGACGACACCAATCAAATCTCGCCCGCCGAACAAGATGATCTCCTTTGTCGCGCTTTTTTTCTTCGCCTTTCTAGTCGCGCTTCAGTGCAGCGCTGCGCCTGCATCTACTGAACTGGCAGTCCCGTTCGCCATCGACGCCTACACGGCAGCCCATTACAAAGGTGAACACTGGGCGTCTGGCACAATGGTCGCCATTTTAGGTGCCAGTGGCAAGGGTTGTGCTTGCGGCAACTTGCCTCATAACGAAAAGATCAAGGGCAAGAATGTCAATTTGAACGACCGAATGCGTTCGTTCGTATTCAAGCCCGGTGATCCAGATCCAAATAAACTCACCATAAATTGGTTCAAGAATGCGGATTGCAAAGATCGTTTAAGTGAGTGCCGTCAGATAAATAACATAACTTGGAAAAGTTCTTATCCACATGTCAAATTATAGCGACGAAAAATCCTAAAGAATATAGAGGCATGCAATACGTAGATGCTATTCCATCGGTGCTATTTCCAGCAAGTTCGTACCATATCTGCCGCAGCTAAAGGAGTTGAAGAAGCATTTTGGCATGACATTATTCGGACGCAATCTAATGAGCGAGTTTTACTAGTAGATTAAGAAGAAAAAAATCGCGTTGAACTGTAGTGAAATTTATTTTTTATGCTTCACTCGTCAAACTTGAACCACACAAATTCTGACAAATTTATGACCAAAAGTACCTTGACAATTCGCACTATGGTACTATGACAATGAAGACCATCTCAAAGAACCCTAAAGAATCTCAAACTAAAGGACCCTAGTGTCTGCTACAAAAGCTCAACATCTATTTCTGCTGGTTGCCACCCATGCCGACAGCGTTCTTCGCCTTGTCAACAAAAGACTCCTGATACAAATAATGAGTGAATGAAACTAGCGAAATGAATAGGTACAAACCTGATTATCATTGGAGTTGCCGCTGACAGAATCACCCATCCTCTGAGTGGTGGACTTTTCGCCCTGGAAAGCCAAAGAACGTTGAACGACGGCAGTATTTATGCAAGGAAGGGACTAACCTGGGGCTGAACGGTCGAGGCAGCGGAATCAGACCAACCCTTGACGGTGTCGGAGGCGTGCTCGGTGGTAGACTTCTGGGAGTCGGGCTATGGGGAACAAATCGCTAAGGACAATGATCGCGGGGATGCTGAGGACGACATACCTTCAATGCAGAGCCGGCCTTATCAGTCATGGATTGACGTCCAGTGTCGGACATTGTGATAAAAATATAGAAGGTTGGGTTGGGTTTGTTAAGTGATGTGATTGGAGTGAGTTGGGTGAAGAATGTACTGAGTTGATCCTCGAGCTTATATAGCCTCGAACTTCGGGTCGGGAGACACATCCGCAGGATAGATTAGGGGTTGTGACGCGCCCTATGACGCGTCGGAGGTCACGTGCATTGAATTGAATTTTCGTCATTATGGAGCGGAATAAGCAAGTGGATGTCTTGGTTGTGCGGGTTGGAGGGACGATCATCATATCCGCGTATGCCTGTGGGGATCTGGGCGGGAAGAGAATGTGACAATGTGGAGCACTTGAGACGGCACATGGATGACGATGCTTCGTATGTATGACATTCAACCAATCAAGAAGATAAGCCAAGCGCATGCGGAAGAGAAATATACTGTTCAGCGCGATCAACCGCGGGGATGATGGGACCACAAGTTAATTCTGTGAATTCCGCAGACGATACATCAATTGAGCCATGGAACCCTTGCATCGCGGCCGCGGAAGGTTGGCGGGATCACGCGGAAACGAATACAACTAGTAATCCAATAGACAGCTCCATCCACCGATTAGTACCAACCCAAGGAACTCACCTGCTGAACGCAGTGATATCTCCAGGACGGAGCGAATAAGGACATCACAGAGCCCGACAGGAAAGATACCACGCCGAGCTGATTACAGCCACATAAGGAATTCTGCATAGACGAGAAGCTCCCCGAATATTAGACCTTTGGATCAGACCTCAGATAAGCCAAAGACAACTTCTGTGACATCCGCCGACGCGAGCAATAATCGGTTTTATCACTGTAATCGCCATTGAGCCATACAACACCTTCCTACACGCGGTTGTATCATCCTGAAGAGTTTTGCCTACTTGTCTGTCTCTACTACATCATCAAACTTGCCAACCCGCCCTGGGCGTAGGCCATAGGCTTCATTGGCGGATGCGGCGTGGCGTCGAACTGTGTGTATTTTTGCTCGCCTGACGAGTCTATTCGGATCTGTTTGAGAGAGGATAGACAGTTAGTTGTGGGGGAAGGAAGTGATACGAGACTGTGAGACTGACGAAAGCTCCCTTGTTCCCAACTTGATCAACATAGTTGGGTGCAGAGAATACCTAGAAAACGCAAGTACGATCGGCCGAGCTTGAAACTGTTTGATAAATTTTGCGACTTACTGTTGTACACAGGCCATCATGCTCGATAGCATATCCGTCTTCCGTGAAAGTCAACAAGTGAGAGAGTACCAGGTATGGGACTATAGAACTTACTTTCCCGCACTTCATGACTTCGTATTATCCCAGTCACACCGTTTAGCGTACACCATCTCCTCGTGACATCTGGTCCAAACGCTATGCCAACGCCCTGAGAGCATGACATGATTTGTTTAGGCAGTGTAAAATGTTAGAAAGTCGGGGATATCATACGCGTTTACTTGGGCCACGTCCTGGCATAATTTGCGGATCGGTCCACAGGAGCTAGAGAAATTCATGTCAACCCATCGTCCACGAGATGTTATCCTGTGCATACCTCGCCTGTCATGAACAGAAGATATCAACTTATGAGCTCGCACTGGAGGAGCAAGAAACGTACACATCAATCCTTCCTGCCCTGGTTGGCAGCCTATGCGATTTATCTTTCGGACATCATCAAGCGTGACACCGTCCTTGCTGAACAGGCCACCGTGCACGACAAAATATCGCTTTCGTTCTTCAGGCGAGAGAATCGTATTTGGGCTTCGAGTCAAAGGAGGCTGCGTAGCAGAGACCAAGGTTGCAAGTGGTACTAGTGAGGAAATGTGAATGTAATTGAGAATGGAATAAGCTGTGAATGGATCAAATGAGCATACACGTCGTGAAAACATGCGCGAACAGCTGAAGGTTGAATGATCAGTGAGATATTTTGACTATAGGCGATGAATATTGGAGAGGTATACCTTGTATGTTTGTTCTCCGTGCTTGTGCTTCGCTTCACCTTCAAAGCCATATGTGCGATTCATATCTTTTGCCTCGTGATTTCCGCGGTTGATGTACATTCGATTAGGATATAACCCTGGATCGCACAAGAGCCTGGTGCTCAGCTTACATCCAAAGCGATGAGAGACTACTTACATTTATACGAAAATGCAGTGAGAATCACTTCTATTGACCATGAACCGCGGTCCACGAGATCACCATTCATGAGTAGGCAGTGCTTTTCGCTCGGTGTCCCAGTAAGTGAATATAGATGCAGTAGATCATAAAATTGTCCTGTAGAATTCAGTTCTCGATGCCATCGTCAAAACACGCGAGATCATAACTTACCGTGTACATCCCCAATAACATCACACGTCATCCCCTCTTCTAGATCCAGGTTTACCAAGCTTTCTGCCGCCGCGAAATGCTCGTAAGCCCCGAGGACGATTTCCCATACGTATCTCCGGGGGAGATTCTTCCCAGCCTTGAACCAGTCGACCATGTCATTGATAAACTCTTTGGTCATGATATATTTTCCGTTTTCCGCAGTTTGTAGTCGCGGTCCAGTGTAGCTTTTCTCGACCTCGCAACTACCTATGTGCAAGAAGATACGTACAGCGTTTAGTAAGCATTGATCTGTTGAGATGTAGGTTGGATATCATTGCTGGGGAGGCATACCTTCGGCGATGATCTCGTAACACCTTTCTATCGGGCTCTTCTCTCCTTCCATTTCGATCGCCTACGGGGGATCAAAGATCGCGATTGGAGTCCTGTCGGAGGACATAAAACGCACCTTCTCAAACTCGATCTTGCGCACGAGCTTCTGCGTAGCTGTTAGCTGCGCTTTTACGGTATCATTTTTTGGCTCCAAGGCCATGACTTTCTTGAAATCTGTGATAGCTAGCTGGGGTTTTGCTATCTGCAGATAACACGTCGCGCGTCTGTACAACTTAAACGCGATGATCGCGAGAAAGATCGACTATTCTTACCGGTAGTAAGCCTTGACATATTTTGGGTCGACTTCGATAGCTCTAGCTGACGAAAACTCACTGCTCACCGACTCTGTGAGGTGGTGTAAAAGCATCACAACTCACATGCATCATTTAACGCGAAGCCATATTCCTCTAGCTTTGTACGCGCTGCAGCACGATTGCACCAATATGTCGCATCACCCGGATTCAGTTCTATAGCTTCAGAGTAGAGTCTGACTGCATCACTGAAGTTGCGGGCTGGGCACAAGACCAATCGGGACGATGTCGAGTATGATAGTCAATCGAGGGCGAAGAGTAGAGAGCTTTGGATAATGAATTGAGACATACCTGCAAATGCTTTATTAGCTTCCGTCTTAAGCTTCGCCGCTGCTTCTCTATCTTCGTCCGATACATCTTTCAAGGACAAGTACTCGATCTCGGGTGATGGTAGGGAAGAGGGGGTAGTAGCGGGCGATGGGAACGGTGTAATATCGTCGGAAAAAGAAGATGCAGACGATATCTCACTCATACTGGATATCGTGGGGGTTCAAAGCAAGATGGGCAAATGTTCAGACAGATAACTAATAGTGGGTGTTTCGTGCAATCTAAAATTTCTGGGAAAGGAAATCCTTTGGCTTCCCACGATCTGTGATCGGGTGCCAAGCTGTGCCAAGTGGCTGTCCACAACCACTGAGTGTACCAACTTGAGCATGTATAGCACTGACCAGAACTCTCAGTGCACACATACTGAGCTTGATGGGCTTGAGAATAGTAGGGTTTGTGTTCGTTTTTACTACCGATAAATATCGGGACATGCATCGCATTACCCAGGAGAAATAATTAACTAGTGACAGGACAGTGACAAAACAAGGCCACCAAGAAAGGAATACGATTATCAGCATGCGCGAATGTCACCTACACCCTCGCACCTGGCGCGAATAAGCTAGTCGCCGCGATACCGACTCTCCTCGTATTCCGTGTGATAAATTGTAGCTCCAAATTCCAAAGTCCATTGATGAATTTTACTCGATCCAAGACTATATACCGTGGGTAGATAGCATTTTAGAGATCTAATTTCCGCAAGATTTGAGGTTGAAGTATTTTCCAAGGGGAGGGTTGTGTTGGTAGGCATTGACGTCCTGGACCCATCCATTCAAGAACTGGTGTAAGCTGTTGGAAGTACGCCACAAAATTGAGAAACTATATCAGGTAAGAATTATCAAAAATACACACTAGTCCAAGTTGTTTTGCCAGTGGCAGTTACCCTTGTGTGCAGCAGCGGTGGCTTCGCCCTGTTCAAGCCAGATTCAAATCATTACTGAATATCCTCAGCAATACAACCGAAGCGAACGTACGTATGTCAAACCGTTGTGCCAGCCGTTATATTGTCCGATGCTGAGGAGCAAGTTGCCACCATTGTCGTTGAGTGTTTGAGAGAAGAATTTAGCTCCAGCGTGGATGTTGAAGTCCTAGTGCCACCAGAAACATTAGACTTCGTTCTGGCAGAAGTAAACATAACTTACAATATCCCTGCAATTGCCATTGGGAGCACCACCGCACTTGTCCTGGGTGATTTGCATCAAGCCTTGTTCACCAGCACCCCCAATAGTGCTAGAATTACAGCTACTCTCCTGCATGGCGAAAGACGCTAGAAGGATAGCAGGGACTGTTCGTTGTCATCAAAAGGAAAGGTCAGGGCAACCAGGAACATCCGATGACAGATTCGGCCACCAACCTCCGTATTGTTCGCCGTACTTCTCAAAGGCCCACACGAAGTCCTTGCAGGCAGTGAAGGCGGATTTGGGGTTGTAGGCAACCTGGGACAGCTCAGCACTAACAATATCAGAGACTTTGACGAAGGGTGGGGTCCATCCACCCTCAGTCAATCCGCAGTTCAAGAAATCAATATTTCCGTTCGGACCACTTGTAGCAGTGATTTCCTCTGTCGAGGATACGCATTAGTGCTCCCAAAGATTTTCATTTTGAAAAAATAGCGGTCGGAATTCTAACGTACTGGTTGCGCCGCTGGAGCCACAGTCGCCAAAAGAAGCGACTTTGATGAGGCCCTCGATCAGTCCACCACCGCTAGAAGTATCAGAGGACGAGGAGTCGCCGCTCGGAGGAGGTTTCGAAGCAGGCGCAGAAGAAGCAGCGGGTGGCGGTTTCGAATGGGACGCAGTTGGGCTGGATTGAGCTGGAGGTGGTGCGCCAGCAGCATTCGTCTTCTATTCGAGAAAGGCATAAACAAATATCAATGGATTTTGAACCAAAGCTTTATTGCTGGAATTATACTCACAACTTTAGGCTTGCAGCTTTTCCTGCGAGAGAGCTTCACGGGTGGGGCATCGACTCGAACGTCGTTGCGTGAAAGACGGGCATGTTTGGCCGAGGAGACATGGGAATTGGGAATTCCGCCTGTATGGCCAGCTTGGACAGCAACTGTAACAGTAGCCAGGATGGCAATGAGCGACGAAGAGATCTTCATGGTTAACAACTCGGAACGGATGCTGGACGGGAAAAAGACAGTGAGTATAAGTGAGCGACGGATTGACAGACAGTGCGTGTCAAGGTTGAAAAGAAAGGGAAATCGTGGATTTGGATGTGGTGCTAATAAATTGAATGTCAACTTTTTAGTCCCGAGCCATATGATGGACCTCGTGGACCCGAGTAAACTGGGTCTGGTTCCATTCTGCCGAGTGTTCTAGGTGCCATATTGCATTTCTGTACCCTTTCTTATATTTTAGAGTGATCAAAGATTGATTGAAGCGACGCGGTTGAACAGGGCAAACATTGAAACAAGTGACAAAAGCCGGTTGTCAAGTCATCAAGTCAACATCGTATCTTTCTACACTGCGTCACGCTAATCACTGACGGGTTTCTTATTTGTAGCATTTCGGATACCACCTTGGGGAGATCTTGGGCATACCAATACTGCTTACATCAGATTCATCACTGAGTGCAAATCTGCCAGTGACAACTAATTGAACCATACATGCCGCATACTTTGAATTTCTTGGGGCCTCCAATCGGTTGCGACGTGGGGTAAATTACGAAGGCAGTTCCATAGATGCAATGGGGGCTGGGAGATAATCTTGCTTGCAAGGAGTCCCCGCATAATCGTGGCTAGGGCCTATTCGATCGGTATTAACTTTGCACTCAAATTTAAGCATACGCTGGCAGGTTTGTCACAACTAGATCTGAATGTTAAATTCACAGTACTAAGCTAGGGTCTGAAGGGAATAGCAACCAAGCAGCGAATCCAATATCCCATTGCGACGTGTTACCAGAGCACTGGAGACTAGGGATGTGCACTCACCGCAACGGCGAGATGTGCGACCTACCTTCTATTGACCAATCACCTTGTATGCAAGGATGGAGCGCGAGTGTCCAGGTCCATCAAAGCCTGCAGTGCAGCAATCTTATACATAAATATTTAGCTACATAAACATGGAATACGTTACAACGACTTTATCATGGGGTGTGCGCTGCTCCTTTCCATAGGGCAGAGATATCACGATCGTATGACCAGCATAGTGGGTCCACATTTTCATGTACTACAGGGACTGTTTGATAGAGTCGCGTATCATAGGTGTCGTAGAGTCGAGTTGCCTGTCGAGAGTCAGAAACGAGACCTCGCAAAGCGCCTTGGGACACCTACTCTAATTCCATCGATATTTCATGAGATTGCCAGAATTTTTTCTCTTGTCGCTGGTAAAGTCTGAGGACCAATCGGGAGTTCAGCGTGGATATCATAGCGGAGATGAAGCTGGGGGTAGAATGCTTCATTATGGAGCTCAAATAGCGTGACATTTTAGAAAACGTACGATATGCCGACGAGGGTATATAAAGCCTGCGTATCATTTGAGTTTGTGTTTAGAGCAAGAATATTATGAGAATCGGGGACTGACATTTTGCAGGGAACTGATTACGATGTTTATGATGCGCAATACTGCAAGAAATTCATCGAGTGAAATGATATTCATACGGGAGTGACATACAGAACGCGATCTATACTCCTTGAAGGTCAGCACCCACACGACGAGAACCGCCTTATGCTCACAATAACAATGATTATCCCATCATTGTAAAGCATATTCCATATCTGCCAATCGGACGTCCTTGGAATATTCAACGTGTTGCCGAGGATGAGGCATGCCGCATATACTTCGAACAGCGCCTGTGTAAATAACAACCAAGAGGTTAGTCGCAGCCTTTTCCGAGGCCCGAGGGAGAAGCGCTGTACCTGAGTTGTCCACATTCCAGTATAGAAACGATTAGGCTTTGTCAGAACACAGGACATGAGGGGGGCCGCTTCCCACTCAAGTGACTCTAAAAGTAGAAGTATTCGAGTTATTCATCCACGAGTCTGCGCAACAAAATGAAGCTTACTGAATTGCTGGACGCAAATAATAATCGCAAATAAAGCAGTGCACGCAAAAGTCACAGCGGCGCCTATGAGCATTCGCTTCATAATCCTCGGGCTTCGGTCCCACAACAAAAAGACTCTGTAGATGATTAAAACTTCCCTGCGGTCAGACTCTCCTTGAATTTCTGGTATGCAACCCGATGACGCACCGTTCCCCATGGTATCGACGGCGCAGCATAACAATGCTACTACGAATAAGGAACCTCGGCAACTACAATTCAGTTAGCTCTCATTTCGCTCACGAGATCAGGTGGGATTCACTGATGAATTCTACAGTGAGCTTGATAAGTGAATCGGGACCGCAGAGCGCCTCACCATAGGGGTATCTAGAGACTGACGAGGTACAGAAGCTGAGAAGTAACCGTCATCAAAGCCTATCCGACAAAAAGCAAAAGGAGAGACTCGGATGCGCACTTAATAACATGTTGGCCAATAAAATGCCCATTCCATATCTGTTTATACCAAAAGCCAGCTGCACTCCCCAGGGAGCTTTCCTCCAAATGTAGCGCATCTCCAGCTGGATAGTCAAGAGTGCATCCCACAGTAGGACTGTAGTTCCGGCCACTGTGGTTGTGCCTATATTTTAGCGCCAAGTGTGCGAGTGACTCATGATTCAGAATGTTAACTCACATATGAGGTATCTCAGCCATATTATGTTGTCTTCGATGAAACCAAGGGCCTCTGGTGACGGAGACTCGGAGGACATTGTATTATCTTCCCTTGTATTATGGTAGAACTTATGAGTTAGGGTATCAACTTGAAGATTCAAGACGTAGATCTTTCAGAGGAGTCGGAGTCACCTTATGCGCTTGTCGCAATATGATGCCACTCGATGGGCGACACGGCCAGCCGCATCGGTCAATAAAAAGGATACCCAGCAGTGTGCACTGTAGGATGATTATCACCAACAAATGATGAAACCGAGTCGCGTCGCCCTATGATGTTTGATATGTAAGCAATTGCAAAACCGCCGTGGGTCACCGGTCCAGTTTCAATGGCTGCGCGACACCCGGCCCATTTGTGTACTCCCGTACCCCCCATCAGCATCAACGAATGAGCCCTTTATCGTGAAGGCATCTATTTCAAAAAAACAGGGGGTTTGTTGGTTATGTTCACG
>MU267626.1:80402-141277 GCA_021014935.1 Hygrophoropsis aurantiaca
ATCACGATTGTATGACCAGCATGTGGGTCCACATGTTCATGTACTACAGTGACTGCTTGATAGAGTCGCGTATCATAGGCGAAATAGAGCTGAGTTGCCTGTCCAGAGTCAGAAACGAGACCTCGCAAAGCGCCTTGGGACACCTACTCTAATTCCATCGATATTTCATGAGAGAGCCAGAATTTTTTCTCTTGTCGCTGGTAAAGTCTGAGGACCAATCGGGAGTTCAGCGTGGATATCATAGCGGAGACGATGCTGGGGTAGAAGGCTTCATTATGGAGCTCAAATAGCATGACATATCAGAAAACGTACGACACGCCGATGAGGGTATACACAGCCTGCGTATCATGTGAGTTTTTGTTTGGAGCGATGATATCAAGAGAATCGGGGACCGACATTTTTCAGGGAACTGATTATGACGTTCAGGATGCGCAAAACTGCAAAAACAATTATCTAGTGGGCGGCTGATATTCCTTTGTGAGTGACATACCGAACGTCATCTATACTCCCTGAAGGTCAACAGCTGCATGACAAGAACGGTGTTATGCTCACGATAATAATGATTATCCCATCATTGTAAAGCATATTCCATATCTGCCAATCGGACGTCCTTGGAATATTCAACGTGTTGAAGAAGATGAGGCATGCTGCATATATTTCGAACAGTGCCTGTGTCGAAATAACCACCAAGAGGTTAGTCGCAGCCTTTTCCGGGTAGAAGCGCTGTACCTGAGTTGTCCACATTCCAGTATAGTAAGAATTATACGTTGTCAGAACACAGGAATTGGCGGCCGCATCCCACTCGAGTGAATCTGAAAGTAGAAGTATCTGAGTTGTTCATCCGGCGCAGCAGAATGAAGCTTACTGAATTGCTGGACGCAAATAATACTCGCGAATAAAGCAGTGCACGCAAAAGTTACAGCGGCGCCTATGAGCATTCGCTTCATAATCCTCGGGCTTCGGTCCCACAACAAAAAGACTCTGTAGACGGTTAAAACTTCCCCGCGGTCAGACTCTCCTTGAATTTTTGGTATGCAACCTGATGACGTACCGTTCCCCATGGTATCGACGATGCAGGTTAACAACGCTACTACATATGTGGCACCTCGGCAACTACAGTTTAGTTAGCTCCCATTTTGCTCACGAGATCAGGTGGGATTCACTGATGAATTCTACATTGAGCCTGATAAGTGAAACGGGACTGCAGAGCGCCTCACCATAGGGGTATCTAGAGACTGACGAGGTACAGAAGCTGAGAAGTACCAGTCATCAGAGCGCTATCTGACAGAAAGTAAGAGGAGAGATGCGCACTCCATAACATCTCGGCCAATAAAATCCCCATTCCATATCTGTTTAAACCAAAAGCCAGCTGCACTCCCCAGGGAGCTTTCCTCCAGATGTAGCGCATCTCCAGCTGGATAGTCAAGAGTGCATCCCACAGTAGGACTGTGATTCCAGCCACTGTGGTTGTACCTACGTATCAGCGCCAGGTGTATGATGATTCAGAATGTTAACTCACATGTGAGGTAACCCAGCCAGGTTAAGTTACCTTTGAGGACCTTCCACTCCGCTAGTTCTTGGGGTGTCTGAATCTCGGAGGACATTAAAGTATCTTCCCTGGTAGAACTTATGTGTTAGGTATCAACTTGAAGACGCGGGTCTTTCAGAGGACTCAGAATAACCCTGCCAGGCGCTTGTCGCAATGCGACGCCACTCGTTGGGCGACATGGCCAGCCGCCGTCGGTCAATAAAAAGGCTACCCGGCAGTGCGCACTGTGGGATGATTATAACCTACAAATGATGAAACTGAGCCGCATCGCTATATAATATATAAAGTTTGATAGCGGCGGGGTCGAAGTTGCGGTGTAACCGGAGAGTTATCCCGGTCTATCCAGTAGTAATTGAGCCTTCAATCACACATCACTGATACTGAGACGGCCTTGCAAGTTGACAAGCGCGCGCAACGACCATCGGAAGATTCATGAATATCACTGACATGTGTCAATGTGATCACTTGCGTCACATGCAAGTTCGTGTCATCGAACTGTTGACTCCGGCGCCCAGCTACCTATCAGCATCCTATTTTTACAGATATATTTTCACTGACCGCCGTGCGTACTTCTTCGTCCCCGGGCCTTCCCCAGTATAGTCAGGGCAGCTGCACAACTGCCAAAATATCAGCATCTCCTGCATGCGACGAACCTCAAGCCTCTAGATTTTCGTCAAGTCAGGCACGGCCTAGGGCACTTCAAACCAGCAACTCTAGATCTGATTCGTTGTTATGAGCTACAATCAAGAGCTAAATATGAGCTGGCCTTTTTGCTTTTCTCGCCCCGAGATCATCGATGCATCGGCGGCGCCTGGCAGCTCGATAACCGGCCCTCATGCATTCATGATGCGCGACGTGGGACATATGATCCTAACGGTAACAAAACACTGGCCCAGCGCTACCGGTGTTAGCCTTCGGTGGTCAGGCAACAAATTCAATCACGCCAGTCACCGAACTCAACACGCACGATTCGTTGGCGCTTGTCCTAATAGGTATCATTTTGCTGTCAACATCTCAGTACTCTCCAGTTCAAACTCAGGCTCTGTCCCGTCGAACTACGCGCTTGAAATCGAGGCTGGAGAATGGAAGATATACACACCGCGATGAGCCTTGAAATCTTGAGAGGCCTTTTGGAGCCCTGTGCTTACTGGCCGGCGGGATATACTCAGACGTACAGCTGACTAAGCCGTGGGAACCGGCCTTTGCCTATCTCAGCAATAGATACTGTGCCTTCCAGCTGCTAGAATCCTTCGTGTTATATACTAGATCAGATCCCACTGGCATGCGCTACATGTCGCGAAGGACAATTAACGCCTACTACAATCTACGACCGACACTCTCTTCCTTCTCGGATGAGGCGACTATTTGAGACATCATCCGCCTGGTGATCGCAAAATGCTCAGAGAAGTCAGAAGTTGAAACACGCCATTTACTCACTTGGGGGTCGCCTTGACAGTGAGGTGGCGCTCAAAGAACGTGCTCCTGACATTGGTCACGCCGTTCAAAAATTTTGTTGGAGAGAAGTCTTCCGTGAACTGGAAGGAGAAGTTGAGCAATAGCTGGGAGATGGCGAGTCGTATTTCTTGTATTGCCAAGTTTCGGCCCAAGCAGCTATACGGACCGAAAGAAAAGCACATCAACGCTGAACGATTACACACGGAGCCATCACCCAGTCCACCAGGGAGCCAGCGCTCGGGCTTGAACTGCAAAGGGAAGGGGTAGAAATTTTCCTCGGAGACCTGTTGCGTGTACGCTGGTACGCTGACCACAGTCCCCGCCGGTACATACGTGTTGGATAGAGTGATGCCACCGTCTGGTGTCACTCGTGGAAGTCCGGGGAAAGGGGTTCCAAGCCGCAAAGACTCGTTGACGACAGCGTCTAGGTAGGGCAGGGCTGCAAGTTTGGCTTGTTCGGGTGTGAAATCCTGTGACGGGAATGCTTTTGATAACTCGTCTGAAAGACGCTCGAGCACCCCCGGCGTCGAGTGAATGTACACAAACGCAATGGACAGGACTGTCGCTGCGCTATCCGAACCTCGTGCCAGTATCAGTTCCACCGCATGAGCTGTGCGGGACTAACGATAACTTACCAGCCTGAACCGCAAACGTTGACTCCACGTCCAAGGTCTCTTTAGACAGCTGGGTCTTCCCGTCGTCGTGTTCTCCTAGCTGGAGTTAGCCGAATACGGTCAGCAAGGTCGGAACGCAAAAATCAATGGGTCCATATTCACTAGGTGTGAGCACAGATCTTGTCTGCCCTCTCCCGCATTCTTGACTCTGTCAGACATGAAACCGCCAGCATACTTTTCCAAAGAATGGATGTCGTCGGTGACAGAGAAGTGCCATAGAATGTCAAAAAGCCAAGGTACGGCTCCCAGGCTAGAGAAATTATGTCTGAGTTGCTTTCCAAAAAGCATGTCGCCAACGATTCTTACATTTCAAACATTTTCGTGGCCATCTGACCACACTTGACGAAACCGTGAGGGTCTCCGTCCCGAAGGATTTCCTGAGGATGGAAAGGTCAGCGGATAATTATATATTTCAACGCGAAAAACTTTACAAGGCCGCTAGAATCCCCGAAAACGACCTCACCCTGTAAAACTCAGCATCGGATTTGAAGTTTGAATCAAGAGAAAGACTAACCATGAGATCATAAGTCCATCTTTGAAAAAGATCTGTGAGATCGACAGTAGCGCCATTTGAGGCTTCCTCTTCGATGTGCGCTGCAAGGCCCTCTGTTCTTTTGGTGAGGAAATCCCAGTAGCCTTCAAGACTGAAGGACATCGAGTATTGGTCAATGACGACCACGTAAAACACTGTGTGACGTACGCAGATCGCGTAAACGCTTTGGCCCATAGGCTGCGTCGGGGGTGGTGCTCTTTCCCGCTCCTCATAAAAAAGAGCCCGTCGCCTTGGACCTTACCGAGGCGGTAGGCCTCACTCTTATCAAAACACTTCGTGTTGGCATAGATTGGTCCAACTGCAGCGGTAGAACTGATAGACAGTGAATTAGGCCCTACATTTCGCAATGAGAGCCCATTTATATAAACGTGTACAGGAACATTTACCGATACGAACGAAGGTACCATATCTGTCGTGATATTCTTTGACGGCGAGGTGCCGTTTTCCGGTAGACGTGAGATATGCGACTGAGAGATTTGTGACTCTGTTCCAAAGAGGTCCAGGGAATGACGCAAGCGGATGAAATGGCGAAAGGCGCCAGCCAACTAGGCATATAGCCATTGTCGCGCAGTGGGCTCCTATTTTCAGACATGCAGAGAGAACTGACGAGATTATGGTAGATCCGTGCAAAGCGTTGTTGCAGATAAGGCAAAACAAAAGGAAGGTCTCGAACAGCAGAGCACTGTCACCTCTGACGGGGTAGCGTTGTAGTAATAGAAATGAGGCCTTGTATTGCAATGTCAATTGATCAGCTTTCGCGAGTTTGTATGGCACATACCATTCCGAGAGCCACCATCGTTGAAATTTCCACCGCCACCATGTTGGCCGACTTGTGAATTGAAGGTTGTGCTAAGCAATCGCTGCCCGGTGATGCCAAATGCTTATAACAAACCACCGGGTCAATGGCTGTGCGACACCCGGCCCATTGTGTACTCCCGTACCCCTCATCAGCATCAACGAACGAGCCTTTTATCGCGTGAAGGCATCTATTTCAGTACAAACAGGGGGTTTGTTGGTTGTGCTCACGGGCAATACCCTTCCATCATTTCCAAGAACTCACATCTGGGCCCCGGGCACGGTGTTTGCTTTACGTGACGCCTGGAGTATCCCGAGGCCCTGGAGAGCTTTAAAAAGACACCCGATCGCAAGCGCATCCATCTTTCCTCCTGTGAAACGATCAACATCAATCATGTCTCTAGTTATTCCCGCCTGTGAATCCCTTTTTCTTTGGCAGATGTAAGTTTACGGACTTACCTACCGTGGATTAGCTTCCAGGCGTATCGCAAAACGCCTGACACAATACAATGAACTCGAGCGCTTTGCTGAGTGTGCAACAGCTGGCCCGAATAACCAGCCAACTCCGAGGCCCATCAAGTCCCATCTTCGGTTTCCATTCTATCCTCCGGAGTCCGAAGCCTTTCGTCAGGTACGATTTGAGCCTAAATTACTGCACGGCCCTCATCGAAGACAGGGAAGGTGTTGTATGGGCTGTTCCGATCTCGAGTGAGCGCTCGATGTAAGCAACATATTATTGGCTATTGCTATTTTCACCAATTTGTCATCAAAAACTACAGAGCTTCATACACGAAACTTACTCACTGTCCACAGGGTATATAAGTACCTAGTTTGACGAACGCCATTAGGGATTAGAGTATATATGAAGGTCAAGACTCAATTAACAGCAAGGAGTACTTATTAGGGCACAAGGGCGCTACCAATGCAAGGCGATATATCGATAGCGTGTGTTCGCATCAAATGGAATCGAGGAGATACTCAGGGCCTTACATGTACGAATCCATGTCGCACGAACCGCCCAAGCAGTAAGGCCGCCGTCTCCTTTTCGTCTCCTGTCCTGTAACATCTGGCCTTCTCAACCCGCTGATGGCGGCATTGGCGGTTTTGGCCGCTTATCACATGCAAGTTGCCCGGAGCGAGCATGCTATCATGGCCAGATACTGAGGGCACCAATATGTTCACCCGATAATCTACATATCGTTGACCTGGCTCTCCATCCAGTCCCATAACTTCTGACCAATCGCAGGGTCTTTGGTCTTTGGGTCTGGCTCGCCAAATCGACCCCAGGGAATAAGATACTAGAAAGGAGTTATAACATAAACAGCTGCAATCCATGGGCAAACTATACCTTGCCATTGGAATCCGTCGTTTCAAGGGCAGTAGCACCCCACAGTTGAGTCAAAGCACCATCGGGTATCGAATGAGACAGCGCATGCTACAGGGACTTCAGTGTTCGCACCACCAGTCATAGGATGAGTGGCTTACAATGAACGTGCGTACGAACGCAGGGATGTGACGCCCTAAACTCGTTTTGATAGAACCTGGGTACCCGTAAGGTAATGTCTTAAAGACTTTAAGATGCGTGAGTTACCTGGATGGAGCGCCGTTGACGCAATTCCTAAGTTTCCGTACCGGCGAGCCAACTCATGAGAGAGGACGACGTTGCCCTATGGGGATCTCAATAGCTAGACAGGCGAGAGTAGCACTGATAGAGACTCACAAATTTACTCTGGTTATACAAATCGCCCGGGCTCATCTTTCGTCGGACAGGACCATCTCGAAGCGTGTCGAAATTTATCCCAGGCGCGAGGACATGCACCTGTGAGGACACATTGACCACCCTCGCCTTTCCATCTGAAGAGGTCCCCGCCCCAGTCTCGAGCTGCGGAAGAAGTAATTTCGTGAGGAAAAAGTGACCTGTAAGACTAGGTCAGAGTTTTGGCTACCTTCGAAGCTGCACAACTTTACCAAGAACGTTGGTGCCGAACTGCATGTCATAACCGTCTTTGGTGAGAACCGAAACGGGGCAAGCCATTACACCGCTGTCAGTGATGGTGAGTTCGATACACAGAAGAGAACAGTTCAACCAACCCATTATTGATGAGGATGTGAAGGGCTGGCTCCTGTCTGTCACTCAATTTTAGATGCGAATCCGGGCGAAGTCGTGTAAACGAAGCTTACCTTTGGAATTCAACAACAGCGCTCTTCACAGAATGCAAGTCCGCCAAATCAAGTTGGAGAAAGTGCGCGTCCTTGCCTGTATCCTTCTTCAGATCATCGATGGCTTCTTGGGCGCGGCCAGCGTCGCGACATCCGAGATATACTTTGGCATTGTGACTCAGCAGGGCCTGCGAAGTTATGTTATACGTTGAGCAAGTAAGCAGACGCCGAGATAGTTCGGCCGTACCCGAGCAGTTTCTTTCCCGAGTCCACTGTTCCCGCCTGTTGAGGGTAATCAGTGATTCTGCCAGTTGCTGCGATGCCACTGCCTTACCAGTGACAATGACGACTTTTCCGCTCAGATCAGGGATGTCATTCACTCCCCAAGTCGCTTTTGGAGGGAAGTTTTGGTCGATAACGGAGAGGATGAGTCCCATTGTCAAAGCGCAGTGGAGTTGACCTGGAAGGAAGTGACAAGGATTCTTTGAAAATCCTGAGAAATGGGGAACAATAGCTATATGAATATCCTGCAGAGAGGCGCATGATGCCGCCCAATTCAAGCTGTTCGCATCACCTTCGAGGTCCAGGCATGGCAGATTGCTTTCCGCGATTTTCCATTCGTCATCACGACCTGGCTTCGGACAAGCTTCTGATTGATCAAGCTATAACGAGTTTCAGGGCTGATAGTGGGTTCTGGGGAATGATAAGTATTTACCGTACCTTGCAAACAGCTGTGTGTGTACTATACGGAGTTGATATGGACAGCAGGCACGGAATGCCTTTTCTTGAGGTGTGCGAAACTCGAGCCGGAGTGACAACTTCGGCTGCTCTCCCACCAATTGTCCTGCTATTACTACTTATCTTCGTGGCGCCATACTGGCACGGTTATACAGAAGTTATTATAAGCACAATCATTACGACGAGGTTGGGTCGAGGTCTTCCAGGTAAGAATAGTCACATCTTCTTGAAGAAAGCGTAGTTGCACCGCGGCTACGCTTCAACCTTTAATATTGACATTTGACTGAATTTCGGCCTTCAAGCTTCAAGCTTCAAGAGTCACAGGAGGTGCTTGCGGCAGGTCGCGAAAGGAAAACTGCTCGTAGCTCCCGAACCTCAGGCCTCACTCGGTAACGATGCTAGTAGTCTTGTGGTCTGACTCGATTTTCATTGCCCACTCATTCGATTGCGCTGACCAGCTCTTCCTCAGCTGGTAGGGACTGATCTCAGATCTGTACAAGTTCACACCGCCCAATGCATTCAAATCGGAAAGGCTGCAATTCTAATTTGGTCTTCGAAGAAACTTAATAAAAGTTCGAGCGTGGTTGCCGGATCTGATCCCATGTCGAATTTAGGTCACCCCTGAAACCGTCTGTCGACATTCTTGCCTCCGGATTGCTGAGCATCATCAGCATGGCTGCCGGCCATCATTGAATATTGATGCATCACTGGACGAGCCGCTCAGCAAGAATAGAAAATCAACGTATCAGGTAGTTGTGTAGGCCTCCCGTTCCAGGCCCGCCCCGTTGCCCGCGGCTGGTATCAGCAGCGCTCACAATTGATTTCTGCCCCACCCAACGTCCACGATCCTTTTGTCATTATGGCTAGAGCAACAGTTCGATGGAGGGGCCTTCTCTTGCTCCTGTTCTGCTTGGCGCAGTTCCTCGACGTCTTCAACTCGTCTGCCTTGTTCACCGCGATTGCCTCAATCACCGCCTCGCTGCGTTTGAGTGTTGCCAACTCGGTGTGGCTTCTTAGTGCTTACCAGCTGACCTTTGCATCGTTTTTACTTTTGGTATGTCCTGTGCCCTTGTTCCGAGATGCTTGTCCCTCAGTCTAGAATCAGAGTGGTCGAATCAGTGATGTTTACAGTCCTAGTGAGCCTCCACGCCACGATGCGTACGCAATATTCACTGACGCTGAGCAGAATATGTTTTCGTCGGTGGACTGGCGGCTTTCGGGTTGATGTCTCTCGGAAGTGGCTTTGTGGACAACCAAATCGCGTTCTTAGTCCTCCGAGCTTTGATAGGAGTCGGCGAGCAAATCTCATTTCTGTTCTTCTTCAAGTACTTATATGTTGCTGGCAGCCGCTGCACTTACTATACCATCTGCGCTCGCATTGATTGTCCATATGTACCCAAACCCTGAAACGCAGGGTCGTGCTATCGCTGCCTTTGGAGGAAGTGTTGCTATCGGCAATGGTACGCGTCGCTCTGTTGGTCTACGAATATATAGGACTGACTGACTTCCCATCTTCAGTCTCTGGTCTTATCATCGGCGCAGCATTAGTCGAAAAAGCGTCTTGGAGGTGGATATTTTGGATCGTGGCGATGGTGGCAATTCCTGTGGCCGCGAGCGTCGCGCTTCTCGTCCCAAGCGAATTGGCGCGAGGCGACGACCTAGACCTTTCTACCAAGAAGGAACTAGATATCGCAGGAATAATACTCCTCACTTGTGAGCCGCACGTTACCGGTGTTTCGCAGTCTCTGATGTGGATGGCTGCGCAGCATCCTTAATTCTGTTCATATTCTCCGTGACCTCTGGCTCCAGTAGCACCTGGAAGAGTGCCACGACTTTGGTCCCACTCTTCGTTTCCTTGCTGATGTTCACTGCATTTTGGCTTTGGGAACGCAGGGTACCCTCCGCGCGTGCGGCTCTGTAAGCATCGTGAATCCCTCCGCTCTCCTTTGGATGCGTGGCACTCACCCTCGTCAGGCCACTGGGTCTGTGGAGCTACCCCAACTTTGGCCTTTTTTTCGCAGTCGCTCTCCTCCCTATGTTCTGGTGGACCACTGTCCTTTTCCAGTTCACGACATTCTGGCAAGAAATTTACCAGTGGTCCTCGCTTAAAGCTGCAGTACATCTGTAGGGCTCCTATGGGTTTCGTGTTCCTACGCCGATTAACATCTCCCATCAGGCTTCCGATTGGCCTTTTAGCTTTCCCTGTTATGATTGTTGCTAGCAAAGGCTTGCCTATCGGAGACAAATCAATCATCCTGATCGGAGAGGTATTAACTTTGGCAGGTTCGATCCTTCTCACATTCTCCAACACTCCTGCGCTGTACTGGTCCCGCAATTTTGTCGGGTTCTGCATCGGTACGGTAGGCACAGCACTCGTTTTCGCAAGGGCGAAGTAAGTACCATATGATATGCGTACCTGGCTCGTGCATTGCTCATAGACTTTGGGTTTTCTCTACTACAGTATCATCATTCTCCAGACCACACCGAATGAGCTCGCGGGAACCGTTTCAGCTATCTTTAATGCCGCGTTGCAACTTGGTTCAGCAACGGGCGTGTCAATCATCTCCTCGATTCAAAACAGTGTTGAAAGCAGTGGGAGCGACCCTTTTCGCGGTCGCGCTGCGGGGCTGTGGGCGTTGACCGCATTCGTAGCGGCTGAACTGATCGCTGTATCCTTCTTATGGCGCAGTGGGACTTCGAACGAGATCAGCCTGGAGCCCAAGGTGAGGTCGCATTTGGGAGAGGATGAACCGCTTTCGATTGTTGTAGAAGAGACATAGCCTAGGCATGGGACTTCACTGAGCGACATCGAAACATAGACGTTAGATGTTCAGCTTGTTTCTGTCTATGTAACATGGGATGTGGGAGGATACATTAGCAATCAAATGTGTCATTGTAGTATAGTCGCAAAAAAACCCTGATGCTGAAAGGGTTTGAAACATTGTACTGAACCAAGTAGTAGCTATAGTCGGGCCTTCATAAGAGCCCCTCTCTCATCCAAGCTGACATGTCCTGCCCCCTCGAAGACCTCTAATTGGTTGACGAAAGCATCCCACGCGGTGTCGGATCGAATCGGAGCTCTGACATAAGGCTCGATGTCCATCTGTTCAACGAACGAGGTGAGATGGGGAAGGACATCGTCAAGCGCCCGGGATTCTGCATCATCTTGGTCACGACGGCTCAGCGCCGCGTTCTCAACATACCACGCCGGATCGAGTTTGACGATGCTGCACTCATAGAGATGCAGCAAACTAGGCATCATACCGGAAGCCGCTGCTGCGTCGTATGCCATGCGGTGACCTATAGCTTCCACCATGGGTTGGCAACGAGGCAGAATGAATTTGCTGAATTCCGGCGATCTGTGGCTGGGAGCCGACGCTAGCATGGTACGATTCTCTTTGAATAAACCTGCTTCATGACGCGCCAATAGACTTTGTGGGTTTTCGGATATAGGTAATCTATATCGCTCTAATAGTAATTCTGTCACCAAACCTGAGGTGCAGATGTTGAGGAGAGGTATGCAGGGTCGAATCCAATCACTTACGAATTGAGAGCCCTAGTATGTCTCCTTCTGCGATAGCTATGCCCCGCATCTCAGCCTGTAAACCGAGTCAAACACATAACAAGGTCAAGGAGAGGAAAGAAGCCAACATGCATATTTGTCATCATATTGACAGACTGTATGCCTTGAGCTCCACAGCGCTCTGAAATTTCCAGAGAGGCACACTGTGTGAATTGAACAGCAACAGCTTTGAAGCAGGCGGCGATTCCATGACGAACGCGAGGATCTTCACTCGTATCCGAAAAGTGTGCCACGGCCCATCGACGGAAAGCGTCTAAAGCGTAAGTGCGAGCTACGGCTGTAAGAACAGGTATTTGCTGAGTACGGAAGCTGAGTAGGGGGCGTTGATCGGAGATGCTTCCAATGAATCGTCGCCGACTGTATGACGCGCCAATGGCCGAATACACCTTCATGGCAGGTACTCCTATGCTACCAAGTGCAATGCTACCGATTGCCACTCGCCACATCGAGTTTAGAAGTTCAAGACGGGGAAACATCGACTTCTCTAAAGACCCGAGGAGAGCGCTGCCAGGCAGCCTAACATGGTCGAAGGTCGTGATGGAGTGGTTTACAGGAGACGAAAGCTCGCGGTATGGCATAAGTCTGCGGGAAAATAAGTATGGTCAAGCTTAGACAGGACATTCGGACTATGACCTTGCCGTCACCCCCGCACACATTTGATCACCGTCGTTTAAGGGAACCAAGAAGGGGCGGATGCCTCGGTCTTCTCCATCTACAAGTAAACGGGCAAAAACGATGCCGATCGTTGGTGTTCCTACTGGCACGGTGGGTGGCATGAACCTCAAAGAAACTGTGTCAGGTGAGCGACTGACGAGATAGAACAGATCTATACTTCGCAGCAGACAGTGTTGGAGTGTGCAAAGAATAGTCCCCTGATGGGAGGCGGGTGGCAGTGGTTTCTAAGTTTCCGACGTCTAGACCATGGCCCACCTCAGTGAGCATGAACTGCCCACTAAAAGCGAGAAAGTCCTAAGTGAGAGAAAACAGGCGACATGGACGCCTCGCACATTTTCTTGAACGTTAAAAGATCATCTATTAAAACATCTACGTCTGCTCTCCCTTCGGAATGCTGCACCAGAGTTCCTGCTGCGAGGTTGTATTGGATTGTCAGCAGTGTGGTCGCCGCGCCGTCGATAACAGTCAGAGGATCGGTGTGAAGGTCCCAGAACTTGCAAGTTAGGTCTGCGAGATCCTCTTTGCTGAAGCCTGGTACAATATCATATGAGCCATGTCGAACGAGGGCATAAATATCATATTACACCAACCATAAGCAAGTCCCAGCAACTTGGCCCGCTCGTACGCAAGCAGGGCCCTTTGGTGGTAGGAAAGACGATGATGGTTGATTTTCCACGCTGGAGTTAATAGTAAATGCCGAGAAGACCGACCACAGTCCGAGGAAATTACTGAGGAGCTGAAGAGACGCGATTGAGCGTTTTCTTAAAGTTCATAACACGAAAACTCACTAAGGTTGACCAACCATCCCACTAAACTGTTGATAATAGAGCAGTGAACAAGCGAAATCGAGAGAGACATCAGACAGCTTGCACAGAAGGGAACCCCTTCATATCCATTGCGGAAGATAAACGCTGTGTCGGGTTGAGCCCATCAGATGGGTAGAATGATTGTTGAGTAGAAGTTTGACGGTGCACACGCAGCAGCCCGACGCCATCATGATGGCTGGTCAACGACGGCGATACGTATGGCGCCCGGGTGCCTTGGCCCTTGCCCTAGAATCTCACCCACTGGGCATGATGGGACTTAGACAGGAACCGGGTGTGTATGATAATAGGTGCGGCTTAACTTGAGAAACTCGAGTAACTTGCGATCATGATGGACCGTTATGGGTGCAAGGATAACCGGTCGTACTCCAGTCACCAGTAGCTTAATAGCTAGCTTCCCACGTCCACCTGTGTATGGGTTTGGTACATTTAAATAGATAGTTAGATAGCACTAGAATATCTGAGAGAAGGTCCAAAATGTCAACGTCTATATTCAGCACACCAGATACTTGGGCTTTGAAGGACCATCAAATGACCAAACTCTCACTGCAGTGCCACCTCATTCTCGGTTTCGCTTCCACTCTTAATGGATATGTGAATATGGTCGACCGCATATTCATTATTCCCTCCGTAAACGCATCTTGATCAAAACTCGGAGGAAAGTCCATGTTGAAGTTAAGCACAAGGTGTGCTGTTACGGCGCGCAACTCCTGCAAAGCTAGATTTCTCCCCAGGCACCCAAAAGCACCTTCAAAAAGTATAGATATAGCATCACTGTTGTTGGGCGGCGTGACATATTCACGTACCGAATGAGAAACTCATGATGGCGTCTTTTCGCGCCTTTGAACCTGGACCTAAGCCGCCTGGGAGCCATCGCTCGGGTCTAAAGGCGAACGGATCCGGGGAGAAGTTCTCCTCGGATGTCTCTTGTGCGAAAGCGGGCACTCCAACAATCGTCCCCCCCGGGATGTGCACATCGTCTATAATGGCACCCATACTTGGGGCGACACGCGGCAACCCAGGAAACGGTGTTCCGAGTCGGAGGGATTCGTTGACGACTGCGCTGAGGTAAGGAAGCCCAGCGAGCGCGCGGTCGCCCACTAAATCATCGGGGTGTGGGAAGGCCTCGTCGAGCTCTGTTTGCAGGAACTTGTATGCGGTTTTGTTACGAATCAGCAAGAAAAAAAGGAGGGTGAGGACTCCGGACGTAGTATCAGATCCTGATGTGTTCGATTCAGCATACACGGGAGCATAAACAGCGATGTAGAATACCTGCTTGAATGGCGAAGAGCGAATCTAGACGACAGTCAACAAAGCTCATCCTAGGAACCTTTGAATGCATGCCGAGCTGAACAACGTATCAGCTCAGCTGAGATAAAATAGCTTATAGGAAGAAACTCGCCAGGTGAGACGCTATATCATTTGGAACCGCATTTGCGTCTTGATCTCGGGCAACTAGTAGCCGCTCGGCTAGGAGCTCCAAACGTCGAATATTGGCGGATATAGGGAGATACCAGAGCACGTCGAAGAGCGACGGTGCTTCGCCGAGTCTTGTTTCATTCGCCTCAGAGTTAGTGCGGCATGGATATGAGTCGGGCCGACTTACACCTCGAATACCACTGTCGCGAGCTGTCCGCTGGCTACTAAACCTGAGGGATCGCCATCACGCATCAACTCCTGAATATAAAAATGATCAGAGAACTAGTAGGCAGAATTCACATCCCCTTCACTCACCAAACGGCTAGAGCCTCCGAAAGTCAAATCACCCTGTAAACGAATCAATAAGGAGATGAACCAGGCAGAAAGGTGGGATACTTACCATCACGTCGTAAGACCAGTGTCTTATGCACTCTCCAAGGTCTACGACGCCCCTCAAATCTCGTCGCTCGTCAATACAGTTTTCGAGCTGACATGTCCTATTTTCAATATATGGCTTATAAAGATCAAGACTGATTCTCGTTAGCTATCTTCCATGAAAGACGCGACAAATCCACTTACGCCTGCGGTGTAAATGCTTTCGCCCAAAAGCGCCTCCTCGCATCGTGCTGGATTTTATCTCTGATGAAGAAAAGCCCCTGTCCCTGAGTTCTGGCAGGATTGTATGCGTCGCTTTTGTCCCAAGCTTGAGACGAGGCATAGATTGGGCTGACGGCGTTATGAGAATTGATTGAGAGAGTGTTCGGGCCTGATGTTTATTCAGCCGCGATCCTCGAGAGGGAAAGGCCTGGATATCCTACCCGTGCGCACAAATTTACCGTACTTCTTATGAAGGCCGTCTATGATTAAATGCCGTTTCCCTGTGTACACAACGTAGAGAAGTGCCAGACTCGTGATTCTGTGAATGATTGGGCCAGGAAAGCAGTAGAGTGGATGAAGTGGCGACAGTCGGTACGCGACGGTGGCAAATGCAATAGTCAAGAGGTGGTAAGCGATCCTAGATGTGGCATATTGTAAGGAGACAAGGGCCCCGACATCGTGTCGAAGGTAGTGGGCAACGAAAGTGCCTATGAGACATATGGACTCGATGACCAGAGCTATATC
Organism: Hygrophoropsis aurantiaca; assembly: GCA_021014935.1. Lineage (NCBI taxonomy): Eukaryota > Fungi > Basidiomycota > Agaricomycetes > Boletales > Hygrophoropsidaceae > Hygrophoropsis > Hygrophoropsis aurantiaca. The sequence continues at coordinate 95,950 of MU267626.1, forward strand.
ACCGCGCAATGGTTTCTTGTGTAAAACCCAAGTAGACAGCTGGGAGAGCTTAATATCAGCCGCACATGACGCGAAAGCCTCGGAGCGCTCACCAGGCCTGCACCGACGCAGTGAAATAGTGGTAAGGAGGATATCGAGCTCAGAAGGGGCCACACCATTGTATCCATAACCTTGAGCTGAAGTGACGATTGGGCGGTCATGGATACGGGATTACGGACACGCAGCCGATCGTAGCCACACTTTCAAGCCAAAGAGATTCCGGTCTTTAAATAGTAAGGCCTTGAATGGTTTTGCGAAGGCGCCGACTTGAGAGTAGCTCGTGCATATGTATCGAAAACGGGTATCCTGGAAAATCTGCTTCCCGAGTTGACCACTGGCCGTTTTGGCGCAAATTTTACAACAATTGTGATACCAAAGCATAACTACGTACCAGTGCACCAATCCCCGCATGTAATGCAGCCAGTGTGAAACACAAATGAAGCCAACGGAGCCAAGAGTTTGAACATTAAAACAGCTCGAAGGTTCACGCCTGCTACCGAATAGCGCAATTATTGATCAGACAAGAATAGCATCGGACATGACTTACCTATATGACAGTCTGGTTTTCACGAAGGGCTGACGCTGGGCGCCGGAAAGGGGGATCAGAATTTCGGATCAGTCTTAAGTACAAGTATAGTGTCGATAACGGTCGTTTTCTTATCCATCTTTTTTGCTTACCACAGATCAGATGCTGATGGCCTGAACTGAATCGCTACCCATATCCAAGTATAGTTGTCGGGCATGCCGCGGCGGTCGCAACGCTGGCCTGTGTGTGAGGTACACTAGGCCCATCACTCCCGCAACTGTATCTAGAATGGAGCCTGAAGCGTTGTCCTCAAAAAAACATCTCTCTACCTGTGATCCTATCACTATGCTAAGTGCCAGCCGCGCCCTAAATCGCAACCTTATCAGCAAAAATCGAACCCAGTGATGTGCAACAGCTGCGAAGCCGCCGATACTATTAGCAATAATCTGAATAAACATGCCTTGTCAGCATCCTGCCATGCCCAGCAACAGAATTGTCTAACACTTCAAAACGTCGTAGGCCTGTACGAATGCTCGCTATGTTGTGGAAGCAATAGAATATATATGTTGGCATTCTGTGTTTTCGCACCACTGGACTACAGGCCATCACGCTATGTATGTGACATATGTGACTCTCAAGTGATTCTCCTACCAAAGTGTGACTCCACACTTTATCACGAAAGTCCCGAAAAAACGTGGCTGAAGCTGAGGGAAATGGACCCCACCGACGATATGCGTTACGAAACAAACAATTGTAGTTGGCTACTCCGCCCATAGTGATGAATTGGATGATCTAAGAAACAAAATTGATGCCCATGCCAGAAAATACGAGTTGGGATAGGTACTATCTCACCCTTACCGCTGGCCTTCTGTGGAACCCCTGACGAAAGTATGCTACAATGCAGCCCGAATTACAGCCCAGCCTACTTCAACGAACACCCCTTTGGTTTCTATAACGTCGACAACACTTCATTAGCTATACAAAGTATACGTGTGCTTATCCTAATCTCTGCCGCGCAACAACCCCCAGAGGCTCCGGAAACAGAGTCGTCCTGATGTTACGTATGCGCGAATGATATTCTTTGGCATCGAATCCATCCGGGGAACACATATCGAAACAGAGGCTCAAACGGGCTACTACAATTCGTAATTCTTGGATAGCTAGCGTGCGACCGAGACAGCCGAAAGGACCTATTAACCAGTCATTAGCAAGGACTGCTTCAACCGTGCCTGCTTTTAGCGCTCACCAAACGAGAACGACATAATAGCTGAGGGTTCTGTGCGCGAGTCGGCACCAAGGCCTCCTGGAAGCCACCGTTCTGGCACAAACTCGCGTGTTCTGGGCCAGAAGTTGGATGGATCCAGCTGTTGTGTGTACGCAGGCACCGAGACGACCGTGTTACCGGGAATGAACTCGCCGTCCAGCATTGCACCTTCAGAAGGGGTGATCCGGGGAAGGCCCGACAGCGGGGTCCCTAGTCGCAACGACTCGTAGACTACAGCGTTGAGGTAGGGAAGGTTCGCCATCACGGCAAAATCAAGTGGCATTTCGTGGTTTGGAAAGGCTTGATCAAGCTCTTCCTGGAGTTTCTTAAAGACTTCGGGGTGTGAGATAATGAAGAAGAAGGTGTATTGCAGGACGTTGGCGGATGTGTCTGAGCCTACAAGGACGTGAGTTGGTACCGGTATGAGCGAGTAAATTCGACTTACCCGCCTGGATGGCAAATATCGCGTCCATCGTCAGTTCATCGAATGTCAGGTGCTTCCCAGTTGATCCAGAGACGCCGAGCTATTCCAGAATGAACATAAATATAAAGGAGGGGGAAGATAAACCTACAAGATGAGACGCTATATCATGTCTATCATCTGCACTTGCGATGGGTTTCCGTTGCTTCAACAGCTGGGAAGCGAGGCCTTGTAGGCTGCGGATGGCACCTGTCACCGGCAGATACCAAAGGATTTCGAACAACCATGGCACTTCGCCCAGACTAGGGTTCAGTGAGCTCCAGAAGATAGCGGCATAAGTTTGAACAGTACCAATCGAACGCAATGGTCGCTTGTTCACCTCCTTTCACATAGCCAGAAGGATCGCCGTCGCGCATTAATTCGAGGCCGCTTTCTTCGCCGAAAACGATGTCGCCCTACCTCGCACTCTGGTTAGCGAAAGATCAGTAGTAGACTTGAATTCAGTGTCACCATAACATCGTAGGACCAATGCTCAATGCAACGGGAAAGATTCACGACGCCATTTTCGTTCGCCCTTCGTTTCATACACTCAACCAGGTCCATGGTGCGGCGCTCTAAGATTGGCTGATATAATTCAAGGCTGCCATGGTATAAATTAGATGAGGAAAGGGAAGCGTTTTAGGAGAATATTCACGCCGAATTAGTGAAGCCCTTGGCCCACATGTCTCTTCTATGACCATGGGCAACACGGGGGAGCATGAAGAAAAGACCATCGCCAGGTAACTGACGGATGGAGTATGCATCGCTCTTATCCATGGCGACGGAGCTGCTGTATATCGGTGCTACCGCTGCTCGAGAGTTTATGGACACATGGTTCGGTGCTAGTTCGGTCGCGAAGGTTAGTGAGTAAAGAAACGTCGGAAAGAAGAAGATCGTACCGATTCGCACAAATTTACCGTATTTTTGATGAAGGCTTTGGATAATAAGGTGTCTTCGCCCAGAAAATACGATGTGGGCGGCTTTCAAACTTGTGACCTTGTTGATAAGTGGGCCAGGAAAGCGAGCCAACGGGTGGAATGGAGACAAACGATATGCGACCGTTACAGACATCAAAGTCAAGGCATGGGTGACCAAAAATCCGAAAGCACATCGAAGAGGAGTAGAGTGGCCGGCTGCATAATTGGCCAAGTAGACTGCACCGATGATGAATGTCTCTAGAACTAAGGCTATGTCACCTCGGACCTTCTGAAAATGAAGGAAGACCCAGGAGAGCTATGTGATTATGAGTTCACCAATCATAAAACCAGTAGCGTGCTAGCACTCACAACACCGGCAAGGCCAGCTGTATACGGGATGGTAGTACTGGCAGTCGATAACATTGAAATTTGGAACCCTCGGGATATCTTCGCGTGGGCTCGGATTCGGAATGGGTTGATATATGGTGCGAACAGTTTTCGGCGAGACGACAAACTCGACCATAATAATATGCGTCGCGTGGATCACAGTCACGATCGAGAATGGAGATTCGAGGTTGGCAGTGTCAAGAGCCATTCTAAGAACGTCTCGGGAACTGAGGTTATTTTAGCCTTGATCTCAGCGCGTTATGATGGTGCTAAAATGGTCCTCAGCGAATTACCGACTGAGATGAGATCAAGGTACTTGCGATGAAGTATTGATGCTTGATTGACGCGCCGAATATGTAACTACGTGGAAAGTTATCGAAAGGTGGTATTCACTATTACGCTGCTTTGGATTGATCCAAGCCTCGCAATTTCGAACTTTTAGCTGGAATTTATAACGCATGTATCATTCAACGGTAATTTGAAGTAGATCGACTATTGCCATTGGTAAGTAACTTCGAGCGTTAACTCGAAACGCGGCTGTTGCCGGTTTACTGTAAGTTACAGATAAAATAAAACAAACCTATTTGTGCTTGTCCATCCCAGATAGCCCGGCCGCCAGAGCCAGCGCTCATCATTGTCGGTTTCTTATCGATCTTTTTTGCTTACCATAAATCAGATGCTGATGGCCCAGGCCTGACCCGACCCACTACTGATCTTCACATTCAAGTATAGTTGTCAGGAATACCGCGGCGGTCGCAACGATAACGTGTGAGGGTACACCAGCCCCATCACTCGATGTTCATTTCGCACGTTGGATTGACCGCACGTTATCTGGGACAGGCTAGATGCGGTCGAATTCGTGCCATAATTGCTCGCATACCTGAAACCTTTCGGACTGCTGTATCACTCTCGACTGACCCTTGAACACCGTACAACCTTCATTTCATTCTTTCGAACGAGACTTTCTTGCAGATATGACTGCTTTCGGATCTAGTGCTAGTGTGGTGAGCTCGATTTGTATCGCATTAGGTACTCTATACCTTGCCAGGCGTATTCGAACGCGCCGTGCACGCAAACTTCCACCCGGCCCACAACGTACTTTTATCCTTGGTAACATCGCCCAAATGCCGAAGGAGAAAGAGTGGTTAACTTACCAAAGGTGGACAGAGGAATATGGTGTGTAGTTTCGCATCCCATCATACTCCCTGTATTACAGAGTTCCATTTGTCTCTGGATGCTCTGTTGCATGAGCTCCGATTGAAACTGACAAAATTTCCCCCCTTTCAGGAGACGTCGTGTACCTCGAAATCCTTGGGCAGCCAATAATTGTCCTCGACTCGCTTGAAGCCGCGACCGATTTGCTAGAGGCGCGGGGCGCGATTTATTCTGGCCGGCCACGACTAGTAAGCAGATAACTATTAGTCTAACAGACATGTACTCACTCGGCGATTAGCCCATGGCAGGAGACCTGTGCGTCCCGTGGCTTATGCTCTACTAAAAACGTGTCTAACTTGAACCCAGCACTGGTTTCGCGCAAGGCGTCGCGCTTGCGACTTATGGCTCACGCTTTCGCGAGTTGCGGAAGAGTATGCAACGCGAACTTGGCGTGAACATGGTACAACGTTACCAGGCTATTTATCAAGATGGAAGTCGTCAGCTCGCACTCAGTGCAATCAAGGCTTCCGGCATGCTACGTGAGCTAGTAGTCTCTGCTAGGCAGTGAGTCTTAACGAACCATCATACTCAAACCGTTTAACTGAAGCCCGACCGACAGATTCGCTGGCTTCACGATAATGAAAAGCACCTACGGCTACACCACTGCGCCGAAAAATGATAAATGGCTTCTGGCTACCGAGGATGTCATGGCTATTTTCTCCTCAGCTGCGACACCAGGCCGGTGGATGGTTGACATATTTCCGGCTTGTAAGCAGCTTTATCAAGCGCGTCCGCTTTCTGTTGAAACCGCCCCGCTTTAGTAATGCATCTACCCGAGTGGCTTCCCGGAACGGGGTTCAAAAGGACGGCCCGAAAGTGGAGACAGATGAACGAAAATGTCGTCAGGGAGCCCTACTGCTGGGCCAAAGACAACCAGGACTCGGACTCCGGACAGAGCTTGAATTTTGTCTCAAGTGTACTAGGGCAGTCCCGGGAAGGTCTCACAAACGAGGAGGAAGACATAGCAATATGGGCAGCAGGTTCTATATTTGGCGGTAAGTGCTTTTGCTCGTCGTATCTCAACTAGGACATAACCGTTGCTTCATTCCAGGTGGCGCTGACACTGTGAGTTCTGGATCGTTTGCGTCCAATAGATTCTGACCGCCGCGTCTCCCGAAGACCGTTTCCGCGATTCTCACCTTCCTGCTTGCAATGGCTCTGTCCCCCGAGTCACAGCGCCGTGGCCAGGAAGAAATTGACGCCATCATAGGGCGCGAACGACTTGCAAATATTGCCGATCGCAGCAACACACCTTTCGTGGATGCAATCATGAAAGAAACTTTGCGTTGGCATCCTGTTGCACCCCTGGGTATGTTAAACCACATCGCTGGATCCACTTGTAATTTCATGAGTCCCACCAATAGCAATCCCGCATCTGCTCACTCAAGACGACGAGTATCGTGGATGGACGTTCACCTCGGGTTCTCTCTTCATGGTCAACCTCTGGTACGATATTTGATTTTTATGTGTGCGCTTTTCATTCTTGAACTGGAACCACGTAGGTCCATCTTGCATAACAAGGACGTCTTTCCCGATCCTGAGTCCTTCAACCCCGAACGATTTTTGACAGGTGTCACAGCTGAGAAGGCGATAAAAACGGTGAAATATGCATTTGGATTTGGGAGGCGGTACGTGTTTTTCATGCTACTATTCTAGCATTGTGACAATCCCCGAGCCAGGTCGTGCCCAGGCATTCACTATGCCGAAGCATCGCTGTATGTTGCTATCGCCACGATCCTGGCGACCTGTGATATTAGTGATCCTCGTGACGATTCTGGGAAGCCGATCACTGGGGATCACGAGTGGCAAAGTGGAACAATTAGGTGCGGGTGCTTTTTTTGTCCCTTCGCCGATCGGCAAACTCCCGTGGACTGAGTCTTTTCTTGTAGTCATCCCCGACCATACACAGTGAAGATCAAGCCTCGATCAGAAAGTGCTCTAAACTTGCTCCAAGGTGGGGCTTGACGTGACATCGAATACGCCGGGGCCCCTTGGTACTCATGCATGCATATATGCGTGTGGCCCCATGAAAGAGAGGGATCACCCACGACATTTTGGTTGATTTAGCCATCTTATGTGACACTCAGACTATCGTCATTGAATGCTATCCATATGAATAACCATCGAGCAACCGAATCGTGCAGCGAGAACAAAGGAGGATGCTTTAGTGGTACTAAAGCGCTATTGAAGTATCTCCCCCGAGCATCAGCCTGCGAAAGGTTCAGGTCTTGGTGGGTACTGGTTCTTGTGCCTGTACTTTCCGAAGTTAGCACGCGCATAATTGGAGGCCTCGACATCCGCACAACAGTCTTGAGGAACGATTCCGCCCTGCCTATGGCTATTATAGTATGACCTACACTGCAGTTACACGGTACATACGACTCACACCTTCGAGACAGCGGGTACCTTGGACGCATATCAGAACAAACGACTATTCTAACACTTCCCAGGAGCTCCAAATAGGGGGGGAAGTACCTCGATCGAAAGAGCTCGCACCGCTAGAGTATGGAGATGAGACCCGTCGAGGCTCTGGTACCTGCCTCAGCTAGAAGTACTGGTCGCTGTGACGTTCCGAGGACCGATTGCTAAGTAAAAATTGATTTTATGGTACATATGCGCGGGAAGCAATCTCGAGCGTTTGAAGCTCCCTCTCACGCTCGGAAACCTTTAGACTCTGGTTGGCCAATTCCATTCCAACCCTCTGATAGCGTTCCTACATCATGATCGTGATCACAGGCCACGCTAACTCTCCTAAGGTACGGCCCATCAAGCCCTCCATGAGCATTTGGGCAGATATTAACTTTGCGCTTGATAAGCACTTGTCCTCCTTTAATGGCATATCAACCAGGGCCCGGACGCATCCGAGACTGATGCATCTTCGTTGATGAGCATCAGGATCGAGCAATTGTCCGGGCGTCTCGTACAATCTAGACTTCGTATGCACCATTGTGAGTGTAGGTCCCAAATAACCATATTTAACCCGGGCCCCGAGTCGATCGGCCAGGTGTAAATCAATCCCTCCAGCCATTGTCACTCGAGAACAATGTCTGCCAATGCAACCGCCACCTCTCAACCCGCCGCTGGCCTCGTTTCGCTCGAGCTTACGTTCGGTGCCGCGTTCGTGGGGCTCCTGATATCAACAGGGTAATAAATATTTGTGGCCATTTCGACCCAGCATCTCACGGTCGTTTCAGGCTCTATGGAGTTTTATGCGTACAGACATACAACTACTCCCAGAGATTCTCTGACCGATGGCCTCTCAAGTCACTCGTAAGCGCACATGTTTTATCGAGGATCTTGCGAGTATTGATAGCACATCTTCTCCGATGCAGATTGCAGTTTTATGGTATCTACCCATCTTTTACAGAGATTTGCGTCCGGGCTAAGGGATTGGTTTAGGGTGGTGGACACGTTCCACATCATTTGTGTGGGGAATGCGGTTTACAACTACCTGGTTGTTCAGTATTTCAATCCCGTTGCATTAGAAACGACCCAATGGTGCGTACGACTAGTCAGCAGCCTTCGCTTTAAGTATCGACGGAGTGTGACTTTGCAGGACCATTAATGTCCACGTAATATTAACGGTGAGTACCCCTGGCTTTCTTTAACTTATCTTCGTGCTGAGAGCTCAATGATCTTTAGTGCTTCGTCGAGTCACTGGTGCAAATGTATGTTCTTTTTTACTGACCCCACTGGCTAAATTCATTCTGAAATCGACAGGTTCTTCGCCTATCGAGTCTATATCTGTGAGTGGCCTGCCCTAAAATATATGTCCGTGCAGGTGCTAATGTGTCGCGGTCATTCAGTAAGCAACCGCAACAAGTTAATTACCGGCGCTATCGTGAGTTTTTCCCTGTTCCTTCTGACGGATAACAATTGACCACTTTTGAGAAGGTGCTGCTCTCGTGCATACAGTTCGGTGGGTTTTCTCCTCGGTTTTCACTTGGAACTCACAGCTGGAACCGTTCGATAAGGCTTTGGATTCAGTGAGTCCATGACTTCTATCTGAGTTGTGGTTATGATCTAACGACCTGTAGGCATGACTGTGAAGGCTTTCACCCTTAAATACTTTGCGACGCTCACTACCGTCGAGGTACGCTGTGATAAGTCTCATCTGATCTTTCTAGTCTTGAGCTGTCTCATTCAGTGGATTGTTGGGACGTCTCTTAGCTGCAACTTGGCCTGCGATGTTCTCACGGCAGTCAGCATGGTATACTTCCTGCACGCAAGTAAGACGGGCTTTAAAAGGTACGTCTGGGAGTCCTCTAATGCACTCAAGCTGATCGTCCATTGATTCAGAACGGAGTCAATACTCAATACACTCATTATATATGCACTGTCCACTGGAACTCTCACCAGGTAAGCGCATTTGATATCATACAGCGACCACATGGTGACATTTTGCGGGGAGTATTGTGGCCACGCTTAACATCGCAGTAGTGAGTGTTGAAGTCAGTGTCTCTGCGTGACTTTCTCATTCCCTGGACAGTTTTTGGCCATGCCAACAAATTTCGTTAATATTGGGGTCAACATTACAATGTCCAAGTTATATTCCAATGCTCTCCTTGCCACGTAAGTACATGCCACGCTTGAAGGCTTGATAAATAGTCTCATGCATACCTTTAGTGTTAATGCAAGGAACAGTGGCCATCGCTTCAAGTCGCCAGACGAATTGATATATCTTTCCGATCTCCCTTCAGGTAGCGGTATCACCTCTGGCGAAGCGACTCTGAATGCAAGTCGTGAAGCTTCGTCTTCTGGCGTAAGTATAGAATCCTCATGCTTTCCGACGCTGACGGTTACTTTCCCGATACAGAAGAATGGCGGTGAATCATCTTCCCTTTATGGCGGGATAGAAAGCTATGGAAAAGGCGCTCACGTTTGAGATGGGCTCAAGTGCTCGTAGTCTCCTGCTTGTGGATAGTTGTTCTCGCTGAGACTAGCTTTAAGTCTGCGTCGCGGTGATAGTGGCCTGCATTGTATTTATTTGGTTCGTGCGTGTTTTTTTGGTAGACAGTTGCTCGTTATTCCATCGGGGGGGGGGGGTTCAAGTATCCAAGTAGTATTTTAGGGCGACAACTTCCAGCCGCTTGACCTTCTATCATGATGTTACTATGTGACCCAGAGAAGAACCTCGCATTCTTCACGGGACCACTGCGTGGTGCAGACACATGTTCCTATTCAAAGGCGGTGAAGCAAGACGACTCGCACTAACAAGCAAGTAATTCTGACCGTCGAGTAGAGAGGTTGACTAGATGGATGATAACAAGGGTCGTCGTTCAGAATAAACTAATGTCTTCATATCATTTCATCGATCCGGGTATATACATGTAAACCCCTTGAAACCTGCAATTCGAGTCCATAGTTTCCACTTCGCTGACATAAAGGATCCTCTTGGCTTTCGCTTTCGGCCACTTCCCACTCTTCCATCTTCCTGTCGCATTCTTCATATCTCTACATCGTCATTATGATCCAATTCGGGCTGCACCGTAATGTCTCCAGGATGGAACTGGATCATAGGTAGCACCGCATATGGGGTATGTCTCTTTCTCTTGAGATCTTCGATGCGAAGCTTGATTACCATCCGAGGGCCAAGGACGACCACCAGCCCACTGAGGAAATTATAAACCACTTTCTCCAAAATGGAATCCAAAATGGAAGGGTCAAAATATGGGCCGATGTATAATATTTGCCATGATACAAAGCTAACAGTGAGACGTCAGTACATTGGGCTTCATGGGTATAGTAATTTCGCCCGTACCAAATAAAATAGAGCGCATGATCTGTAAACAGAAGCTTTGTCAATGGATTCATTGACCACCGCCCAGATAGCTTCCTGACTTGAAAGACGTGTTTCACGAATGCAACGGTGGCCAACGCGAACAAGAGAGTGTCGAAAAAGAATAGGATCATTAGCAGAGTTGGACCTGGTGTCATGGGTGATAGTACTAGTGCTTCCTTCACTTCGAACGTTTGATAAATTGTACGACTCGACGAGAAAAGAATCAATCCTATTTATTAGAGCTCAGTTTGGACGATGCATCGGCACTGGGAGTCGGACGTACTGTTGTTCCCATAGCGGGTAGACTCGATCGTCGTGAGTATTGTAGATGTGATCGCCACGACTGTTTGGCAGCCGAGTATTGCCATTAAGACCGTTAGAATCTTTTTCGAGCAGTTATATAAGACATGAACGCGTAAGAGTATTATGACTAGAGCGTGGGGGATCAGTGAAGAAGTTGGGAAATATACGCAATCACGTACGCACCTTGCATGACGATCATGAAAGCAATATATAACCATTCCCCCAGGATGACAATGTTCACCGCTTGGTTTCGCAACAAATGTTAATTGAAGCGTTCAGTATCATTTAGTGGTGGAGGTGCACTTACTTCTAAATATCAATATCATATGATGTGGACATTGAGATTGACTTTTATAATATAGAACAAGTGTTCTTACTCCTAGAATATCGAATATCGAATACACGATCAATCACTACACGGGTATAGAACTGACTTTAAGTGTGCCGCCGATACAAACTGAGGCTGTTGTAAGCTATTCAGCAAGAAATCAACAAAGATCTTATTTGAAGTTTTACTTGTTGTATTCACACTGTTGATGTTGACTATAAGCAGGTTAAGTCTGGAAGCGAAAGACGCCGCTCACCAGATCATTGTAGCACCAACAAAACGAGCCTGGTAGAAAATTGACATTAGCCAAAATTCTGCTTGATGGCGATGATGGAAAACGTTACTGTTACATATAGTGCTGCTACCAAGCTCCAAGGTCTGTCCTGAAAACATTACGATGGGCCCAAATGTGACACCACAAAGTGATAGAATACTTACCCATATTATCTTGATCTAAAAGATGATAAAAGCGTTTATTATGATAATACGTAGATGTAACAATGTGCTAACCTCCTGTGGGATAGTAAGCACTACAAAAGTCGCCTTCGTCAAGACTCAACTTCAAAAATATCGCTCAAAGCTACTCACCGTGGTTATATAACGCAGTTGCAGCGGTAGCCACTACAAAACCATAGGTTTTTGCTTGAGACTCTTACGAGTTGAAGACAACAACGATCTGCTCGCCTGTGATATAATTATCGACTTGGACCTGGTAAAGGTAATCTTGAAGTGCCAAGTCCATTACACCCTGTCAAGAATGAACAGTAGAGCTTTGAAAGGTGGCCAGGTGGTGTCGATAGTGTTTAATGGTTCTGTAAGCCAACGAGTGTCTTAAGTTTAGTTTGAATGGATGGGAAAACATGAAACATTGCAATTTGATCATCGCAGGATCCATGATCGTCTCTGGGCGCACAGACATGTCAATTGTTATTGCAGGACTAAAGGTTCGTTTCTCTGTAAGGAGTAGATGGCAATGATACATCTATCATTTCGCGCGGTGTTATGTCAGTTGGTATATATCATGGTAGCACAGATTATTGACTTAGCGCCATCGCGGTATCACCTCTTCATCAAAGAAGGGTGTTTGAAATATACAAAAATTCCTCATTGTTCCCGTGTTGAGTATATCGCGGCTGGATTGATAGTTACGTTCTCTCAGTATTCCGATTTACCTTTAACTATATACTCTTCGAGAAGTAAAACATAACTCGATGGAACAAGTTTGAATGGGAGCGTGGACTTGGAGGTGACGATGGCGGTTATGCCATATTAGTTACATCAGCCGGCGTCGATCTCGAAGACTAACCTATAAGAATGAACTAAAAATATCCTCGTTTGATTATAAAGATGATCCTTCCCTGCCTTGACATTCCCATCCATCCACCGATAAGCACCCTAGAAAGTACATTGATTGGATATGGCAAATGATATATCATGTTCTGCGTTTTAGTATCGCATACAAATAAGCCAATACGTTTCCATCGTGAAGCCGAATATGACCGCTCGTCCGATGTTCGGTACGAACATGTATTCGTTATGTGCTGCGGGTTGATTGACTGGAGAAGGCGAGAAGCCAGAACAATCATCTCCGAAATCCCGAGGGTGCGTCGGCATGCTGCCCACGGCTGTGCGGTAAATGTGACTCTATCAATCATGAAACGCGGATGTTTTAGCAGGAAATGAGCGAAAGCTGAGGATACCTGATATTATCGATGTCATACTGATCAAAGGAAGCTTCTTTGAGTTACTTTTACGCCTAACACAAATCGATATACGATCGTTCAATCGACGGATAAGGGTAGCGCTAAGAAAGCGGCGAGGTCTGACTCACGTCTTCATTTTAGTCCTAGCCTTGAGCTTCTGGACCTGACGACGGTGTGGGTCCCCGAGATTGTGATTTATCGGTGACTGCGCAGGATAGGTGCTGTCATGAACGAAGATACGGCCGCAAGGCAGCTCCTATCAGATTGTCGGATTTCATCTTCGTTTTCGGCTTTGATACTCGGAGTTGAATGAATGAGAGAAAGGCGGGAGGCTGAGTCAGGAAGCATCATTTAGAGCAATAAATATATACTCGCCTGTGCCGATGATTGTCAGGCCATGGAAATGGCAAGAAATCTAGATTACTTACTGGATCGGAGGATTGTGACGAGTATAGCCGTATGCATCACTGAGGGAACAGTATATGAACTGGTTGAGGTGCCAATGTATTCAACGGCAAATGCATTGCAGCTACGTCACGGCCAATGGCCAACTGAGAAACGCGTGTAGATTCCCTCCTGGTATTCGCCTAGATGAATCATGATAGTATGAACTACGACGATATGAATCGCGACGAGGCTGGGTCAGATGGTGTATAGATACTCACACATGTGCGTGTGACTTACATATAAAAGCAACACAAATGACTCGGTGTGGCCCCAGATTGTTGGCCTTCCTCGGGGTCACGATGATAAGCATTTTACCAGTCCTTTTTAATAAGGCGTGGGTAGGGCTGGGCGGTGGCACAAACCGATTGGAAGGTCCGAGTCCGAATCTAAATGAGTTGAGTCAGATTAGCCCGAGAACCGGCAGGTCTTCCCCCGATGGGGCGACGGGATCAAAGCAACGCTACACGCGATTTTAGGACACATAGGAGGGTATCATGTTATCTACTAATCCACATCAAGGAGATAATACCATAGTCGGCCGCATCAACGACAATACTGAACAGGTCGGATGACTGGCGGCCTATAATAACATTCAAAGGGAATTGGTGGTAAGAAACATCGTATTTCGGTCGTAAGAAGAATGGAGACGGATCATTACATGCCGAATCGTAACGCCATTGCCATGTTCAGCTTCCAAACCGGAACTGAACTGACATGCCAGTGGGTCGAATTCGGTTGTAGAGATATAGCCACCATATACGCCAAGTAGTATTATATGATTTCGGCATCTGACGGAGAAGTTTTAGTATGAAAAGAAGTTGATTATACAGGGCGGGGCGATGCCTGCAGATAGGATAGCGCAGTACCAGCGCAGTATCTGAGAAATCCAGGAGAGGAGCACAGCTCTGGGATGAGGATGGCAGCCACAGCTCCCGAATAGGCAGTTACTTGATGGGAGATTGCAGGAGATTGCGTGCGCCACAGGCAGCACGGTGTCAACGTCCGAAAGGGAAGCTCCAGAAAGGATGGTGGAACGTCAACAAAGAAACAAAGATATGGATACAGATAGAAGTTTGGTTTATTCTTCCGTTGTACATGTACACGCATGAACGTGCCTTGGAGTCCAGGAGTAAATAATAGACCAAATACTACCTGTCATTACTGTAAGGGTATGCATGATGAGGCAAGAGGAACAGGACAATATCGCGGGAGTGAGAACAGAGAATGCGCCAAAATGGCGAGTACAATATTCCAGTGCCACCGTTATCATATAGGTTTGTGAATCAGCTGTAAAATACGTGAGATGCTGGGCGCATGTTTGCACAAATTTAGACTGCCAAAAAGAAAGGAGAATGTTGGAGAGCGCCGTACTGGTGCAATAATGGTCATTAGCGGCGAAATCGGGGAACGCAGGAGAAAAATGACGGAGACTGACACGGACTGAGTCAGTATAAGCAAAAACGCTCCCGCCTGGTGAAAATTTTGAAGGCGGGGGATGGCGCAAAGGAGGGGCAGGACCCCGGGTGGCGTTGCTCCGGGGTCATTCTGTACCCAGTGACTCCTCCACTCTAAAACAGCCGAGTCAACGACTCACCGACTCCTCTGGTACCGCCTCTGAATCAGCCTCTCTATATAACCTCGTCTCTGCCTTTCTAGCCTTTGAAGTAAACTTATCTTCACCCAACAGACCTTTCTATAAAGCCTTGTCGCAATAAGCGAAAGGACTTTATATCCAGAACAGTCCCAAAGTCACTAGACTTTGGAACCGTTCTCCGACTCACAATAGTCGCAATGTACTCCACTCCTGTCGTTCGATTGTCCCAGCCAAACCGCCAAATTTCAGTAGTCAGCAACTCCTCGATCTCACTTCTCACTTCTTCCGTCAAATACACTACCCCAAAGCCAACCGATGCGTACTCTACATCTAACTAGATAATTCCCTCGACCGCTCGTTTTATACATCGAAATATTCATTCCGTTCTACCCGCTCCGCTCAGTTTTATCAATGGTTCGCGCCGCCGCTCACTCATGGGCCCATCGGGGCTCACCCACCACCACTACAATTACAAGGGCTCGTTGGCAGCCTTACTATGCCCCCGTTCAGTCTATAAATCCCTCAAATTCTCGGTCTCCAGCTGCATATCTCATCACTCCGGCCTCTTCTGTATCATCAGTTTCTCCGTCCCCTCTCTCTGCCTTATGCGAAGTCGATCGCTCTCGCAACACCAGTCATTATCTACCTCGGGAATGCCAAGTCCGCGACACCCAGAAATCAAAATATGCCGCTGGCTTAGTCGGTTTGTAGATAGCATTTTCGAGCGGTCAACATGCAGATTAAGTTTTTTTTTGTGTCTAGATCAAGCTGTGAAGTCTATATGCGAAATATGGCAATCTCAGGATATACCCGTAGTTTTCATGACGTCCTCCCGCCCCACTCTCTCTACCAGCGCTACTCCCGTAGATACGTCGTCGTCGTCTTCGATTCCGACCCATGCACTCCATTCGCGCAACATCCAGCTCCCCTCCCCTGTTTCTCCCACGACACAGCCTTCGCCACTCCCTCCGCCATTGTCATCACACCCTCCTGTGCGCCCAAACGATCATCAATGCTTGTCTCATGCACAGATTGCACAGCTCGGGCTCGTCCCCATGAAAGGGTTCGTCCACGAGGTATTACGCAGGTCCCGCACATCAGGCAGCGTTCTCCAGACAGCGCTTTGTTATATCGAAGCTATTCGTGCAAAAGTACCAGAGCTCGTCAGAAAAGAAAAGCAAGGCATTGCAGTCCACAGAGAGCCGGCGTTGGCTGACCGAATCATCCAAGGTGAGGTCGGCGATGTCGACCTTCGTGAAACATTTTCTATGTCTAGATCGGCATCTACGTCTTCAACCTCAAGTGACTCGGGTTCTTTCGGCGATCTTTTGGAAACCGTCCGGATAGATCCAATTACTCTTGAAGCTGAATCGTTCTCGCAATCGCTCTCGGATGCCGATGGCCCTCTTCTCTCCCACGGACAAAGGCAGCGATCTGACGATCTTCCACCCCTCCCTCCTCTGCCTTCGCCTCTCCTCTGTCCTCGCCGCACATTCCTCGCCTCCCTGATCCTGGCATCGAAGTTCATGCAAGATCGCACGTACTCCAATCGGGCATGGGCCAAGCTCTCGGGTCTTCCTCCCCGTGAGATCGGGCGTTGCGAGCGCGCGCTTGGCGATGCGCTCGAATGGCGCCTTTGGGTCGGCAAGCCTGCAGTGCCAGCCGCCAGTGGCCGCTCATTGACGAAGTGCAGAAGCGAGGGCGATATCATGTTTGCAAGTAAATCAGCGACATCGTGTATGCCACAGGCGCCTGATCCGGATGTTGCACCTGGCCCAGGCGGAATGGC
Organism: Hygrophoropsis aurantiaca; assembly: GCA_021014935.1. Lineage (NCBI taxonomy): Eukaryota > Fungi > Basidiomycota > Agaricomycetes > Boletales > Hygrophoropsidaceae > Hygrophoropsis > Hygrophoropsis aurantiaca. Next base: position 112,704 of record MU267626.1, read on the forward strand.
ACCTTTCGCAGGATTATTTGCGTCGCCGCCGGCCGTTCGTACGCAATCTGGATTGCGACGACATTCGACACTTCCTCCTGCAGCGTTATATCAGCAAGAGACCTTTTCGTCATCCGTTCCTACGATATTCGCTGGAGGGGCGCCATGGTCTAAGTCGTCGTTCATGCCGCTGTCGGCGATCGACGAGCTCAGTCCAACTGGCAATTTGTCAGCAAGCCCGTCGACACCAGGCCTAAGTTACTCGCCAACTCCGACAGAGTTATCATCCGGAGATCGCACAGTGCAAATGTCGAGTTTCATGGACGTATCGACGCCGCCGCCCGGTCAGTTCGCCACTTTTGGTAGTGCGCAGAACGTCAAGGTTTTGCCGGCGGCGCCTGGTCCGTTTGTGTACTCGGAGCCTCAGGAAACGTACTATCATCCACAAACCGGATTCAAATTTCTCGGATCACTTAGCCATCCCGGTTCGCATTTCGAGGACTCGTCTTCTGCTGTTGCCTCCTCTGGCATTGCGTACCAAGGGTGGTCTTCCGAATTCGTTGCTTGAATCAAGTTTCGACGATGTTACTGCTCTGCTTCGTATCTGCGTCACGCTATATATCTATGCCCTATGCTTCCCTTTTCTCTCTCTTCTCCATTCACTTCTTTTTGATGTAAATATACGATCCTTTTCTTTCCCTTGTTTTCTTCTTCTTTCTCCTTCCCATGCTTGCTCTTTGAGGTTGCCGAGTGTTTGAGTATTTTGTGGTCGGGAGGGTGTAGCGGCGAAACTTTTACATTGTCATATGAACACTGCTTTTGTTTCTTGTGTAAATGTACAACCGCGAACATACCCAATAGAACTGCGTTGAGCCCAAAAAAAATCAATACATCAGAGGTGACTGGAATATCTCCGAACTGAGTTGCCGGGGCATTTGTTGTCTTGAGACGATTTGACTCAATGCAGGCGCAGTGGGAACACCGGTCTCTCTTGAGCCCGATGTTGACAGGTCGGCCCTCGGCGACTACAAAAGCGGCGGCCAATAGCCACATAAGCAGCGCCATATCAACACATTCGAATGAGTGAGTGTGAACGCTACGGACTCAGATCCTAACCCGAGTGCTGAAACCTCTCCTGACATTGGCTAACATCAAACGTAAATATTGGAATGGCGGTGGGAGATAAGCACTTGTAAAAAGTTGATTGATGTACAATGTCCAATGGATCCGCGGACGCAAAATGTTATCGTACAGCAGCACGTACGCTGATCGTGACTTCTTTCTCCTGTGATCGTTGTACTCCTTCGTGATGTGGGAGAGTGGAATAAAGAGAACCCTAGCCTGCTTCCGTTCTTCATTCAGCGGACGCCGTCGCGTCCTTCTCAGCATCAAACCATTCAAGTGGAGTATCGCCTGCCTGAATTGCGTGCCAATGATGGGCGTGTCCGTCAGGACCGACGTCGAAACCCGTGATACGAATGGAGTGGAACGTGATACTCTCCTCGCTCTGGTAAATAAGCATAGAATGAGCACATAAGAAAATGCCACGCAAATTTTTTCCTCAATCACCGTGCCAACACCATGATGGAGCCTAGATACCACAAAAGAAAAAAAGCGCATGGGTCAACACTCGATACCCCCTGATCCGCACTCTACGTGGGAGCTCACGAACCTGACGTGAACATATCCCTGGCCCAACTCTGGGTCATTGACTCCGGGCAGCTCGATCTTGCCAAAGATCGCTTTCCCGTAGGTCAATTCAGCCACTCGAACCTCCTTCAGGTGAGTCAAAATATGAATGTGGCGAGTGAGCTCTTGGTCGCTCAACCCGGGAACGTGGGGCCAGACGCCATCGATGTGTCGCCATTCTTTGCGAGAGCGCTCAATATCAGCTATGATATCAGGAAGACACCGTTCAAACGCATTTATGGATAATTGGGTAGGCCTGTGAGATACACCCATTACTACCTGCTCTTCTGATGCTAGAGCATTGTATGTAGAAGTTTTAGTACGTGAATTCTGAATTTGTGAAATACCTACCCATTTTTTCTGTTATGGAGCTGGAGCGCTGAAACTTGGGGTTGACAAGTCAGAAGAGATGATCTTATCAGAACCAATTCGGGACGCCTTTGGAGTGTTGCTTCTTGGTTTGTGCTTAGGTAAGTCAGAAGGTTGGAGGCGCAATTTCAGGGCAGTCCAGTAAAACCTTGGTAAAACCTGGCATAAACCTGAGATTGGTCACCGAAAAGGCCGTTGTGTTTGAAAGGGACGCTAATTCACAAGGCAAAAGTTCAGCAGGTTCGTGTATGGCATAAATTCAAGCCACAGTGCTGACCCTTCCAAGGGCTGCAGGTCTGCGAAACATCGTTACATTGTTTTTGCGCAAGGTTTTAGCCAGATGAAAGTCATTTATACTGAAACAAACGTCGATCTTAGGTCGATCCATTGGCGAAAAGTTCAGCAGAACCACATGCTCTTTGCGGTGTCAACCTCACTCATGTCATAAATTGATACGGTGTCGCACACAGTGACACGGCGGAACTACTGCAACATTACAGAGATATTCTTTCCCAACGAACTCCTACGTTGTTCGCCGATCTTACAGGTCATTATACCCCTTGTAAATCCGCCTCAGGAACTGACTTTCCTTTCCTTGTCGTGTGATCCATTGCCTTCCTTTTGGCTGCAAATCGATCCAGGGCAGGCGGAGGATACCGAGGGGTTTATTGTCCAGATCCAGTGTTCAAATCAATATACTGCGAAAAATGGGCGGACTGCGGACGATTGGCTATCCAAGCTGCAGACAGCTTCTATGCTCGTTTGATCACACAATCGGAAATGAAGGTCTATCACCTGTAACAGATTCGTTGACCCCACTGTTCGGTGTGGCGGTCGCCGTAGCAAATCTGATTCACAGGGCACACTCAAGGACTGAGCTTGAAGAGGAGTTGATTGCATCGGTCCGATCCCCGTGGACACCCTCATCGCCCGTCCTCGTGTCGGTCAATTGAGAATTTCCCCCGACACACCGAGTTAAAGCTGTCCCATAAAACCCCCCTCGTATTGGTCAATTTGACGCGCGTTGGACGTGTGTTGCGGACGTCTTATGGATCAAAGATGTTTCTAGCGTTTCATTCATGAATTGTAAATGTCTTTCGAAACTTCCGTTGGACGTCATCGAAAGCGTGTTTTGCCAGGCTGCTACGCATTTTCTAGGTTAAACTTGCAACTATCTCGCACGCCGCCTTTGTTATACTGTCATGCTCAATATAGCATGAGACAAGCACGAGGCCCCTCAGGCTACTAGTTTTGGTCTTCTGATACAGCTCTATATTGTGTACCTGCTACTTTGCCAAGAATTCGATCGCGACGCGAAGTAGAAGCCTGCTTGAGGTGAGCGTGACCTCATCTGAACGTCGTACACAACGACAACATTCCAATTGAATAGATATTTTACGTGGCTTCCATCAAGATCTGGTATTGCAAATCCACTTTCAGCGTTGCTCGTAATCTATACATTGTCAAATCTGGCTCCATGATAGGCATTTTCAGGGGCACTATACCATGAACGGCGAAAGTACAGCGGAAGTACAAAGTACTAACGGAAATCTAACCCACGACTGGTGAGCATACACCCATATGACGTCCAGAAAACATGCGCCCAGATAATCAATTTAACAATCACAGCTACCAAAAGATATCTAGTTGGCTGACCAGTATGTTGACCCGATCTGGAATTTCAACGACACAACTCCGAATCCAGGGGCGCTACATTGACCTCAATTCTTTGGTGCCTTCTAGTTTCCCGCTCGGTTCGGAGCTCCAATACTAGTACACACCACTTGTTGATATTCTAAAGGGTTTACTTATAAATTTGAGACATACACAACGATATCAGAGGTTCTATATAGGTGGAGATGACAATTACATCCGTCAAAACAGCGTTGAAGCATGAACAAGCGATAGCAACACGAAAACTCATCTAAATACAAGTGAACTGTGGGCAGCGGACACAACAGAATGATAAATTATTTTACCAAAGTTAACATTTCAGAGAACAAGCACTGTCAATTGTGAGTCTTTCATGACTGATCGCCAATCTGCGCCTGGGGCTCCTTGGTCCAGACGCTTCCACACCTAATTCACAGTGAACGCCGTTTCACGGAAGAAAATTCTAGAAAACAAACCTGAAGCACTATATTCTCAGACGTATCGACTTCGAAACAGCCTGTGAAGTGATCAGGAATTGCTAAGGTATGATCAAAAACCACCGATGTATCACGCACATTGCTTCCTATATCACGCAGTAACTTGTAAGCCCAGTTCAAATACGCTGAAACTATTCAATTCACCTGAAGGCTTTGAAAATTTCGGCCACTCTGGCGCGGTTGAGACCATATGAATGCGATGCTGCAATAATGACAGGCCATATTAAACTGCGAAAACAGGTATTATTGGACATGCATTTGCCGCAAGGGAAGAAGTCATACTCTACACCCATGTTACTCGCTGTGCACTCTGCGCACAACTCGAGAATGGTGTCAGTACATGATTGTACAAGAGGATCGGTCGGAGAAACTCGAAGAATATCGCGGAGAAGAAGGATCTGAGTTCCCCAACCAATCAGCCAACGATCGATAGAAGACGAAAGAAAAGTACTTGAGTAGCCTTCTGATATATGCGATTGCCGGTATGAACACGGCGTGGGATGTGTTCGCGTGGATCTGCCCAGCCTTCTAGTTGATGATAAAGATCATGACATTCTGCTGTTATCTCCGTTTCTGTGTCCTCGTTTGTACTACTGGTACCAGTGACCTCAGAAATTCGGGCGCTTCCACGCAGAACACGGGAGATAAACGTGGTGATCTGTAAAGAAATTGGGACATCCCCTTAAACGTGCATTCACATCTTCGAAGACCTACGTATGCAAGCAGAGGTACAAAGGCACGGGACATGCCAAAAACTTGTTCCACATATGAAGTAGTGTCTGGGGAATCATGAAACCTAAGTATGGGGTCACTTAGCCGAACACCTAACATGGATGACATCATTCCGAAACATACCACCATCTGTCTGAGGTAGAGTTTAGCACTGTAGGTTCGTCACCGCTTGATATACACGCTGGATGCACTTTAGCTTACGGCGCAGTATGAATAGGATCTCTATTACCAGCAATATCATATACCGCAAGGATCTCGAGAAGCAGTCTCGTCCTCGCAGACTGATCCGATGGGCTTAAATTCGTGTCCGATGTACGTGCAAGGACTGTTGAAGGTCCTCCGCGGACATTAACTAGTGTTTTTGCAAGGTCCAAATTTTTCGCCCAATTCCGGCCACCAGAAAATATCTGACAGTGTTGTACCGCGATGAGCTCAGACAGATAATTCTTATGAAGTGGCACGTTACTTACATCCATTAGAGATATGGCAAGAGAAGCAGCAAGCGAAGCATCACTTTGTGCGCCCTCAGCAGTTGTACATGCTCTCGCAAGCAGTCGTTTTGAGTTCAGGCGGTATGAATGGGCCATTTGAAGCATGTCATCACCGCCTGTCCTTGTCACTTCGTTTTGCGACAACAAGAAAGACTGATGGATAGCCGCCACACCCAACAACGCCATGCGCAAGGCCTCAGCCGGTATATCAGAACCTGGGGTCCGATCGAGCACAAGTGGAAGATTAGCAGCGACAATTGGATTCTCAGACGGGATGGCCATAATGATGCTCATGGATTTATCGCAATAATGATGGATCTTTGAAAAGAAAAAAAACAAAAAGTGGAATCATTGTTCTCATTGGTATCTAGGATGGTGATCATTAGACGAAGAGTGCCCCACCAGGTTCCTCTCGTGAGTATTAGGGAACTAAATCACGCCAAAAACGAGTTTAGAAAGAGCTAGGTTGTAGTGGGGGACATGCTCACATATTGTCCCATGGAATCCAAGCTCGGCATTAGTTGAGGTTGAGGCTGGCTCCATTGTTGAGATTGAAGATGATGACCCATAGAACGAATAGATATAGGATGCTGTGTGGAATGGGATGGTCCCGGGAGACGTGGAGGAACAGGATGCAGTGAGGTTAATGAGCTGGCATAATGTGTGTCATAACGTTGCTGTTGCGGGTATGTTGGCATTTCGGGTATCATGGTCAGAACGTTGGCATTTTGATTAGAGTGATGCATGGGGTAGCCATGCGATGACCTGTGGTAAGAAGTATGAGCAAAGTTTTTTAAAAAAATCCACGGTTTTCCGTTGTAGATGACTTACATCTGCTGTCGCCGCGCAGCTTCTTGATCTGGTGCTGGTGGTACAAATGGTTCACTGCGATGATAGATGTTTCAGTTCATGCTAAATCAAAAGGTCTTCGGAAGGTAATGTATTACCTCGGACGACGAGATAAGGCGGGGGGCAGACTGAACTCGGCAGGCACTCTTTTTGGAGGTGTACAATCGCGGGTAGGTGGGGTGGAAGTCTCCGACATCCCTGAAGAATCAGCTGTAGATGGCCGGCCATCCAGGCTATCTTTTCTGGGGGTCGCCTTTTTGCGCACTGGTACACCTTCAGGCCATGTGCACTAACGGCTAATAATGAGCAAGATTCATCCCGTGAACATTGAAAGGCCTACGTCTCTCTGTCCGTGTGTACATCGCATGCAATTGGGCTTTGTTTCATCGCACTGGACCAATCATAGTCACCAACCGCAATGGCAGTGATCGCGTGTTCAACCGACCTTTATTTTTTTGACCCGACAAGTCAAACAACCAGTTTTACTCCTGGTGTATTTTGGGCGCTTTCTCTGTTGAGTTTCCGGTCGGGAGGGCGGTGTCACAACATGATGAACATTATGAACGTGAGCACCGTTATGGTTTTGAGGATAATAGCCGGTAGGCGGCAAGTAGGCACTAGAAGGGGAGCTTTGCGTGGGGGTTAGCCTGGGTGCACAGTGTGTAAAAAGACGAGCGGCTAACTAAGAAAGACCGTCGGCCATGTTATCAGGAATGGAGGGAGGACTTTCGATCGGCTGGTCTGCCATCGTTTTTATACAAGACTGGATAGATAGAAATACCTAGGGAAACTTAAAAGGGTGGAAATGTACGGAGACAACACCATTGTGACGGACCCGGAAATCGGGTTGGATCACTAAATTCAGATCTAAGGGTCGTGGTGTGTTGAACAAATGCATTTTCGGACTGCCATAACAATATTTCGTATACGGAAGGTGGGGATTTTTTAATAAATTTCCACACATGACTTCTGCATCATGTTTCTTTGCGTGTTGTAAATAGGTGGGAAACACAAGGGGGGAGCGAGGAAAAGAAGATAATATGTGAACTTGGGCGTGAATAATACTGCAGCAAAAAACTCAAAGACCGTTATCCTCACCGTTGTTTTCGGGGATACGATACATGGGGACAATGGAAGTCTGCCCTAAATCGTGTAGGCACCAGAAATTTTACAATATAAATTGAAGATCACTCCCAAATCGGGGGTTGCCCCTGTCAAAATACCGCCCTTGTGCTTCGAAGAACCAGCAAAAAATTACCTTATTTAATACAATTTGATTGATGCGCTCATCCAAATAAGGCAGTTTGTCGGCCTAGGCTGGCTCCGGGTGGCATGTGCTGGAGATCCTCTTGCACGCCATATCCATCAGGTGGAGTTCATATCCACTGACAAGCTGATGGTAAAATGCTAGTGCAGGATTAGCAGTGGGTCAATCAAAAGATTCAAGACAATTCGTATCCTCGACGCAACAACCAATCTTCTTCAAGCCCCCCCATCTCCCTCACCAGGCTTTACCGTAATCAGGAATGTTTACATGTGAACCCACACACCATCTGATAAACTTGGTCACGATGGTGTTTATCGCGCATCTTCAACTGAGGCCTGAGCCGTATGTAAGTTTCCACACCTCATCACTTTGCTTAGGTCCCCGCAGAGTAACAGCCACGACCTTCACGTACAGCATCTCTTTTCCAGCGTGTCTTTTTTCGTCCACATCTAATCTCCACCGTCCGCGGATAAGCCGCCCTACGTGACTCGCTATCTTCCTGTTGCGATCTTGCAACACTATTCTTTGAGTGCAAAAAACGCCACAGTGCTTGTGAGCCACGCTGGCTATGTGCTTGGCTAGCGAGTTAGCATTACGATCGACGTTGTTGTGTCTTCTGAGAAGATCGATTTGGGGATTATACCTAATAGTAACTGTCTTCCACGAGTCGCGACCCAACATCTCAAATCACTGAGTACCGCCATTTGAGCAACACGTTTCATCCACGCACGGATTTCCTACTAACACTATCTACAAGAGTCGAAGCATGTGCTGGTAGGAATTGATTGACATGTATCAGAAGCACCCTGTGTGGAATCTTGTGTATACTCAATCAGAGTTGTAAAGATGGAATCTTCCGCTTTGTCCCGCTCAAACCAAACTGTAATCGTTAACTTGATACCCGCCGTGGCGCCTTCTTTCCGCGCTGGTACTATCAAAAGAATTGACGCCCATCGACACGTTTAGACCACTGACATCATGCACACAACTCACGACCAGAATACCGAGGATCTTGGTCTAAGAATAAGGTACCGAGAAACTCAGGTATTCAATGTGCTCTAGCTTGTGCTCCAATACGTGGTAATGACACTAGATACGACATTCAAACAGCATCTCCGTTCGTTTATTTCTCAGGCAAGGGCCAAATTCCCTGATTTTTCCCTCCGCATTGGAGAGGTGCATCAGAGCATCACGTACATCCAGTGTTTATTCCTGCACTTTTGTGCCCACACTGTCACGCAGTGTAAAAACGGCCCGGGAAATGTAAACTGCTTTTATTTTATCTCTCATGCTGGAGGAAGCTCACATTTGACTTCTATCTACTTCTATCTACCCACCTATCATTGTCTAAAGGTGGAACTATGCCGAGACCCCGTCCGCAAGTTCCCGGCGGAAGACTCGCAGATGGTGAACACGTTAATGAGTCCGAAGAGAAATCAGTGTGGTCAAAGTAATTGATCCTTTCGTCCTCGAGGAAAGCTCGGTACATGCGAGTAACATCGCCATGCAGAGTCCGCGAGCTCCGGGAGAAACCAGAGTTGTTACGCGAGAGCGAAGGGGAGGAGATCTCGGCTGCTTGTATGAGAAGCTCCCTGATACGAGGAGGAAGATCGTCCATTGTCACGTAAAGCGTCGGGGTTGGCGATAGATCTGCGCAAGAATGACCACGGAAAAGAGCAGGTCCATCCATAACACATTCTGAGATCGTAGATGAACGCTCCAGGTTATTCGGATTGGATCCATGTTCCTTGTACCGTGTGACATCGTTGGCACCTCTCAGTGATTGAGAACAGGTTCGTTCCAAGTAAGCCAATGCTGCTTCTACATCCGCCCACAATTGCTTCATCTCGTCTTCATCATGACGACGTGGATAATTGCCACGCCGTCTGCGTTTGGTCGAGTCGATTACTCCTTGCTCGATATAACTTGAAAATTCCTCCGTTCCGCCTGCCTGATAAGGTGACGGTTTTGGACACGCGTACTTTGACGGAGAGGATTGGCCCGGACGACGGCGCGCTACACGGTTCATTCGCACAGGAGTGTGCCTTCGGATTCCTATAGAACAAGGCACCGCGGAGTCGACTTTCAACTGGCATGCAGGGGCTGGGGTCTCCGAGCTCCATGGAATATATCCGTGTTTGGGATGATTATTATCATACGCTCCTTCGGCGACGTACGTCAACACAGGAACGTGCCCTGTCTGAAGAGGTTTCACTTTGCACATTTCCTCGAAGGAACCGATTAACGCATTGCGTTCGGCAACGCGACGTTGAAGGGAGGCGTATACCTGCCCAAAGGATGTTTCTATGGTGTTTTGGCGTCTATGCATCCCTTTCGATTTAAGTGACTGGTAGAATGAATGAATAGCTGTCAATTATTCGGAACGTGGAGGATAGGAATGAGAACTAACCACTTCTTCGGGTACAAGGGAGGTACCAGGAGGGTTGATATCCAAACGAGGGTGAATAAAATGGACTTTAGAGCACATTCTCGTATTTGGTTGGGATGGTAGGGTGGATTACGATTGACCAGCAAACGTGTAGAGAACAAAGAGTGATGTGTCGGAAATGTAGGAAACATACCATCTATATACCTCCATAGGAAGACGGATGTTTCAGTGCAGATTTCTGCAAAGTCATCAACTGAATGATGAGGGTTGGTATTGAAGGGAATCTCAGAACGGATTCTCAATACATTTTGATTCAGACCGGTCTCACCTTTTGGGTTTTTTTGACCCCTTAGTCGAAGCTCATTACAAGTCTGAATCCGCTGAGAAGTAGTCCTGGTCCAAGCCTCAATTGAAATCCTCGGGTTTATCATTGACGATGGGTCCCAAAACAACAAGACAATCGAAAAAACGGAACCAAATTGTCCAACGTTCTAAGATTGTCCTCCAGACGATACCGACCGGTTTGAATGCCGAACGCGATTGTGGCCAGAGGTTCGCGGGAGCGCTTAGACGCATACCCGTCGCTTGAGAACAGCCGCAAAACTTGCCTGATAAGTCGCCGGCGAGTGTCAAGTCTCCGGATGCACTTTGTACTAAGTATATGTCAATAATTCAACTTGAATTTTCATCAGAGTCGCAACCTACAGAGGAGTGGTCACCCTGAATGCGTATCCACTCTAGGTCAATGACTTGAAACAGGGTCGGACTAAGACGGAACATACCACACAGCCAACGATGAGTCGATAAAAAATCTTCCGCATTTTTGCGTTGAAAACAGGAAGTAATTCGTGTTGTTTGTCTTGCAATCATGACATTTCTTTGATGCGGCGTATTTGACAAACTAATGTCAACGCATCAAGGACAGATCAAATGTCGAAAAGGATCTACATTTAAACTGCACAGCCTCACAATAGTAGGTGTTCAATTGTGGGAGTTGATCAATGATTTCCAGTGATTTCCTCAGTGCACACGGACGCCCATTGGCGACATTTGCTAGCGACAGTAGAACCCGGTATCACTTCGTCCTCCCGCTGGTCGCCTACCTTGATTGATTGAATCAATGGTGTAGCACAATTTACCGGCCCTACCCTGAAAATCCGTCTCTCCACCTGTCACTCGAGATCGATGGATGTCAGTTGGCCAATTCATTGCCACCGATCGTATCAGTCAAAAAGATGGAACTCTCGACCGGCATGGACATGACATAGACAGATATACTGAAGCTGTCTAGAAATCACTTCGGAATCGAATCCAATTACATCCAAGTGCTAGCGCTGATCCGATCCGTACGAACACAAGATTCAATGTTCAACGTTCAACGTTCAACGCTAGTGCGTTATAGTACGTACTTTGAGTACTTTTCTTCTTCTTTTTTTTTTTACAAAATAGTGTTGACTGAGTGCGCGATTGTACCAGTACAGGTCGGACCAAGTTTGTTGGCGACAGACGCCACCCCAGGATCGATGTGACGTGGAGCCTTGGCGCAGCTCTGGTCATTCCGCGTCGGGACGAACCTTGATGTGTTCAGGAATGAAATCAAGACAAAACACCAAAAACACAGTGACAACGTGATATTAGCGCCATATTCCAACCATATTCTGTTAATTGGACTTTTAATTATTACCTTGATACCCAACAGTCTGGCACCTCTACCTGTCGAAACATGTATTGAATTGCTTTCCACAGCTTTCCACCCACCTAGACTCCATCTGAACGACGTTTTTTTTGATCGATCACTGTCGGATGATTTGATCACTTGTGTCCGGTTTTTTCCTGCCATGGTGGACTTGATAAAATTCCGAGCTCGTGTCAGATCCCATAGATTCTCTATCGTTGCTCGCTCTTGCGCAACCCACATTGTCTTGTGGAGGACCACCTGCTATATCGTTTTCGACAGAAGGACCATCTGGTTGATGGCATGATGAACTTTGCTTTTGACAATTACCTCCATGGTGACCAGTGATTGGATACATGCATGAAATAGTGAGTATTTGGCCTCGATCTTTGCAACAGTCACTAGATCTATAGTCGTGTCAATTTGGGCCTCGGGAATCATCGCCCGGGCATCACCATTTCATGAAAAGAACCCCCATGTTAGCTGAACTTGCTTGGACCGAACATGCACGGCATGGTCTAACGCGACTGCGTTTATGAGGACGGGTCGTTTGGACGGACTTTACAAATAAGGCGATCAGTGAGTTTGGGGTGTGTAATGTTGCATGCGCATGTGTGGCCCAACCTTGAGCTATTGGCCTAGTAGTTCATAGGAAACGTTGTTCACGAATCGGGAGGAGCAGTCAAGGGTATTGATCCATCACCACGTTGGCCCTCACTTGGTTGGTATTCTCGAGAGCCAGAGTTGCGAAGGTCAATACAGGTCATCACCGCAAAACAAAACGGTTAGGTGTAGACAAACTGGTGTATCCACACAGCGTGCAGTATATGTACAAACTCACCAACGGGCTGTCTTCATAATCCGACGATATGCTAGGAATGAAAAAGGACGTGAGTAAATAATCACCAAACATTCCACTTCTATAATCCACTGATCCTGGTCCTCAGTGGGATGTCATCGGTGGGGCACATTGCTGGGGAAGACTTGCAAGAATCCGCTTCAAGGTAGCAACCCACTGGCGAACATAGTAGAAATATGCAGGCGTTGAATATCCGGTTGGACTTGCATGTTTGCTATCGCGCTGATTGCAGTGGTGATGAACGCATATGAGGCTCTTGCGAACAAATTTCGGGGATGCCAGTCTTGGGCTGATATTTAAAGATAGTCTCTTGTTCTGAGTTCTTGTATAACCCACTTGCTGCTCAAGATTATCACCAAAGCATCGAACAGGGCATCAGATGCAATGTAAAATAAGGAGAGGACTTCATCAAGGAATAGGAAAACGGTGTTTTGCGCTCTCGCCTTACTCTGCGATCGCCAATTGCCGCTTGCGTCACGACTAAGACGGGTTTGGGAGGACGCTGAGATTAAAACTTCGAGCACCGCGATTATGAGGCAAGGGCATGTGACCAAAATCGAACACCAACGTGCGACAGATTTGAGCTCATCCGAGGTTCCTTCGGTCATCTTAACTCGGGGATAGGCCAGTGCATTTTCTGTCACTCGCTGTCTACCGGATACACTCAGGATCTTCTCGATCGCTCATTACTGGCGATCATGGACACCGTATAGCCGAGCGGGTCCCTCACAAGTGCGATCTTCAAGCCCTAAACGAACTCGTCTCCGTCATTTGGACAATGGTATCAATATCAGGCATTTACTGATGGAGATATTTAATTAGAATATATCCTCAATGACCGATATTCATTCATTCAAACCCACTCCATGTGTTCGTTTACAGTGAGTCCAAATACACCAATACCCATCGTGTCGGACCCGGGTCTGAAACGGCGCTCTGGGTAGGACGTATACTACGTATGAGTCACTTCTGGCATTCGACTAGATGTGACCGTCATATCGGGTGCTGCCTATCATATCTTCACGAAGTCATCGTTCCTGGCCGGTGATCTGCAAATATCCGCTTGGTGTACACACCCATATATAAATATCCTTGTGATGTGGTATCAACCATCAATGCATCACTACGGTACATGATGTTTTACCACCAGTTATCGGGCTGTACAGCAACACGTATTCCTAAGCCCTGCTCCAGTGCCCGGTTTGAATGTACCATGTGGGATCGTTTTTGGAACTAGGACAGGACGATCTGGGAATATTTGGAGAACAGAGACGATCTGGGAAATTATAGGTGCGCATGGGTGTTTCACGAGTATCTATCACCACCGCAATGGTCTCCACACCCCGTTTGGGTCTTCCCTCTCATCCTTACGAATTACTCGTCAAGCCCTATGCATGGACGAGCTAGAATGTGGGACTGAGATGATGATCGCGAGTTGAACGTGGAATGGCTGCGGATCGCATCACGGCAAAGTGCGGACTTATCTGTGGCTGCGTTCTCGGATCGATGTATAATTCTGAAAATCCTTTGGTCTTTTTAAAAGCCTTGTCTTTAATCGTGATGGATTACTCGCTTCGATCGATTCTATGAAAGGAGTCGAAGAAAGGTTATCCACGATCGTTTGATCGAGCTCTTCGGGATGTATTTCGATCAGTATAATCTGCACGGATGCTAATCCCATGTTTTGTCCAGCAAATCCTTGTATCACAATTGCCTAGAATTGCCTAGGTAACTTAAAATTAAAGCATCTTTCTTGACTTCTATTTCGAGCCCAGAACCCCCAATCTGTTTATCATATATCCCTTTCTTCAGCCCAAACGTATGCTCTCTATGATCCGTTTTTCGCCGTTGTCTGGATTTTGGATTCTGTACTAACCATAAAGTCGTTTCTACAAGGTATGCTTCTATTTTTCAGAGCTCGAAAAGTGCGGCAGACCGTGGGGCTATATTCCACCATATGATGTGCATTCGTTGCTGATACCCCTGCGGAGCTTTGTCCGACCCGCTTGATACATACCGCATTGCACGTTGCGACCTTCATATTTTGGTAAGTTATCAAGCTTTGTTTCTAGATCCAGAAAGGCCATTTGAGTGCATGTCCAAAACTAGTCCGGTTGCGATCTAGCCCACCTGGGAAGAACAGCTCACGCTATTCGTCGAACCTTCTGCACGAAACATGTAGCTACCTGGCCAGACCAACGGGGGGTCATCGATTCACCACGGGCCACTATGCTGCGCTCGTACCTTTAGGCTTCTAGCACTGGTGACAAGGAAACGCCGTGCGCTGCCAGGTATACACGCGGTCGATATAACGCTGCATGTGCTGATCAGTATCCAAACGCGCGCCCACAAACAAATCGCACTTCGATCAGCTGTATCGTATTGTAACAAAGTGCGTTATTTAACAACTTCTCGCTGCTCACCGTGACCCAAAATTTGAGGGTGCCCCCAACTTTCTCGTTAGTCTTTCCCTGAGAAATGAGCCGTGGAACTTTGGGGGCCAGAATGAGCAGATTCATACATAGAAAATACCTCGCAAAGTAATATGTATCTTACTCGCTGATAGCCGTTGTCCATGTCTCAAGCAAACTGATCGTGAGCGAGAATCAAAAGTAGTCAACTTCAAGTTGGTGACATTGCACGCGACTGAATTATTGATAACACGTGACCTCATATTAGGAGCTGTTTATGTCACTCTGAGGCTCTCTGTCACTTTGTTTGTGCAATACCATGACTTGCACTCAAAGTTTTAAACGTTTCTGCTCCGTCAGAATTGGATCAACGTCGACCAGAACCCAACTACGTATCTCAATTCAGGCCCATTGCGACGACTTGATGCAATTCGTCATGCTGTTCTATTACAAGTTCTCGGTCGCGCTTCAAGTTTTTGACTGAAGACAAAGTCTTAATTATCCAGAGCCAAACCCATTCGATTAAATGACTTAGATCCGAGTGGTTCAATTGCGGGCTGTGTGTGTCTAGGAGCGATTAGAAACGGCGCAAACACTTTCAGATTCGGACTGGGTGCGATGGTCTGCTCACGGTGGTGCTCGGGCCTGTTCATCAGAATCGAAATCGAAATGTGACCGCGCACTTTCCTCGTCCTACTCCCAGACCATGCTCCCATCCCGTTCAAGAGTGGTCTTATGTTCAATCATCCACGTCGACATCACCATAACCATCACCATTATATCGTGGAGCGGGCATAGACATAAACCACGCCGTTCAGGCACTTTCATGGGATAAAGCAAGCAATTGCGTTCACTATGACATACTGCAGTCGCAGTTTCCCCGTAATTGACCAGTACTGAAGCACACAGACAGCGGCTACTACTAGTAATCGCATACATCGGGCTATATTTCAAGCCAGTGGGGCAGAACATCTGTCCACGGCTTCTCCTTTTGGAATCTATGGAACTTGGGTGTATCATCCTATTTGAGATCATTGTATCTTATGATGCCGCTCCACAGGAGTACTTGTCTGGAAACTCGAGTGCATGCGGAGAGGTGAGCATTAATCAATCATTATGCTATCTTATCACTCTGACAGCTTGAAACTGGTTGCGATATTATAGCAATCTGTGACAGGTTGTATGGTTTTTGTAAAAAAATCTCATGGATGTTCATACCTCAGGCAATATCCACATCAATTCGTCCTGGTCCTGGCGTTGAAGCTTGCAGCCTACCTCGGCAGGTAACCATAAATGGCCGTGATAGGAATAAGTGGCTTGAACCATCAGTCGTGTATCCGCTGATATCGATGTCGTGCATTATCCAGCCTTGGGTATCTATATATCAATCCCATCGAATCAAATCTGCTATTGTGATGGTGTCACGCCTACAACCATCATCTACGTAGCATCCGTCACCCAGCATGCCTTCGCACACTCACCCCAAGCCCGAAACGCCCTCTATGCCCAACCCAACTGCACCACGGACACAAACCGCGAAAGCCACCCACCACGGTACTGAGTTTGTTCGTGCCACCCAACACACTCAAACTCACAGGCTCCAAGCTCGGGTCCTCGCCCACCCTCTCCGTCTCATGACGGCCATCCTATCTGAAAGTCTACCATGGAAAGGAATTCGAGAAAACTTTCAAATTCCAGACGGAACCGTTGGGTAATAAATGCTACACCGAGTCGAATTTGGATATGAATTCGATGGTTTGAGTCGACGCGACTCTACTCGCGGTGCGTCATGTTTATCTGAATATTATCCGAACCGAAACCGAAATAGTGCGCTTGAGTCTTTCGCCCGATCCTTAGATTCGCGTGGGTTCTATTACGATATATATGCCACTCAAATCAACTCAGTAGAGGCCGTAGAACTGGTATGATGTGAGTATCAAATCCTTTTAATCGGACATGCATATAATCAATACTCCTGGTTCTGTTTCCTGCAGTTACAGCGACAAAGTCAAACCGATTCTGTATCACTAAGCTATATCATCAACCGCCGGGCCTTTTGCTCGAGTGAGTCTGTTTGACCTTGGTAGTCTATCACCACAGCGCAGGTCAAGTCGATTCCTAGCTCGCACCACCCGGTATGCAAGCCACTGTTTCAACTCATCATCATCGCTATCATTGCCGCTGGCGTCGTCGTCTTCTCGTAATCTTGCATGAACATCATGATGCAAGCCACTTCGGGACGGATTTCCAGGCGATAAAGCGAGCAAACTCGTACTTACTTTATGATACCGAGACAGTTGACTGGGAAATCGACGCAATCAACACTAGATAGATACACCGACAATACCACCAATGGCCGCGACGCCTCCGGCTCCCAATAGACTAGCCCACACGGCCTACTAGAAACCATCTTTTCCAAGCAGCGGAATCGTGCTCGAGGACATCCTATCTTTATCCCATGGTGTTCGCCCACCTCGCACCTCGAGCTGAGCGCCGACCCGACCATTCTGCTAGCATTTTGTATAACTCTAACAACTTGAAACTATTTAATTTATGGTAGTTTACCAACTTTGGACTCGGAGGCCACCATGTCTATGCTGCGATGCGCTGCAATGTCTTCGCTATATTTCGTTGGTCCGCGCAGCCCATATTTTCCTGCTTCGTCTCAGGAGCCACGCCTATCTCGTAGATCCGAGCATTCAATTAATATTATTGAACCTCCTGCCTTCTAGACATGTTCGATGTCACCAAACCCCCGAAGTACGTCCCCCCGCGATGGTAATTTATTATGGAGGTTAATATCGCTGTATTTGAACTCTACTTTGTCCTCGATAACCAAGGTCTGGTCTGTTCCATATGTCGGCACGGGATGAGTAATGCCGAACAATGGGTGAACAAAAACGCTCTTCGGTCCCGATTTTAATGGAAGGCTCTCCGAAGGCCGGAGCATGCAGCGGAAAAGGTAAGCCTCCATTCCTTAATCCTTCGGCTTCCATCTTACATTTATCAGGTTCTAATGCTAAAATGAGTGTGTAGAGGCTATGAGAGCAGATAACTTCACTGCAGAAGCGGGACAGTGTGTCCGAGTCGCTCTGGTATCGAATTGGGTCAAGCGCACAAAGGAAATGATGGTTGGTGGTGATCGTACATAAAGCGGACGCTCTAGGTACTTGCACGACGACACGCACCATCGGAACTTATGACCCATTGGGAACCCTTTGTTGTATTTATTGGTATTATGTGACGGGACTCCGAATCGTGCATGTACGTGTTGGCATTTCTAAATTCTAGGTAGAGGGGGGGGGTGTTGTATCGTGTCCATGACGGACCTGTGTATGTCGAATATGTATTTGAACGTAAAATTAGTGGTAGTATATGCATGCAAGGAATCAAACCTTTGGAGAAATAATAGTCACTATGTTATGCCCGTCGACTGACTCTTGCAGAAATCTTCCGTTTGATTTCAGGCTCGTCATCATCTTCCGACTCATCCTCGTCAACGTTATCCTCGTTACTTTCCTCAGAATCGGGATATCTGACCATCTTTTTCCCAGAGCGGCCTTTGGCCCTCTTGGCCGGTGTTCCTTCCTTACCTCCTGTACTCTTCCGCTTCATGCTCGCTTTCGGCTTTGGGTGCGTCTGGTAATGCAGCAAGTGCGCATGCCAATTTCCCATCCGGTACCCGATACACTTGAGGGTTGTGAACTCGAAATCACCAAGTTGAAGTCGCCCATCTTGAAGTGCAGCACACAAGCCCTCCTCGGTATACTTCACGGGATCGGTACTCGCTCCGTATAACTTAGCAACACTGTTGGTCACCCAAACCACGTCCTTGCCCGTCTTGAATTTGAATATGAGCTTCGCGCAACTTTGTGCAAGAGTGGGTGGAAGGGGCCCATGCTTGGATGAGAGAGTGCTACCACAGCGCTCAAATTTGTATGTCCCACTGTAGCGCCAGTCATTCGGGCCTTCGCCAACGAACAACTCGAAGGCCGGGAGAGAGTTTTGGGAGATCTCGAGATAGTAGAAGTAATTTTCATGGAGGAGAAGACCGTGTTCGCCAGGTGATCTAGGGAGTTCGGGGTGGTGGGATCGATTAAATAAGGCACTAGTACATTGACGATAAGGTGAGATTGAAGTTACAGCGTGCAGAAAAGATGTGTCCATACAACATAACTTGGGAATCTTGCTTGTGATGCAAGCAATTTTGACGGCCATGTCCGAAAGTCTGTCAGGACAAATATAACTTTAGCCGAAAGAAACCAAGAAGAGAATGCGTTGAACCTACGTCCGAAATGACCTTTCTAGAACCAGAAAATCCCACCCATCGCTCTCCATCTACCTCCACCGGTGGGCCAAGATGATCGAGTTTCCATAGGTTGACATCTTCGTCAATTGACCCGGATTTGGTCGTGGTGGTGATTTGTTGCTGGGTGGAGGGATTAGGGGGATGAGAGTTAGCACTAAGATCGGCATCAGGTGTTTGGACTGTTGCTCGGATTTCATCGCACGCGCGATTAGCGGAATTGTCGCCAGTGTCTGGACCATCGCCGGAAGGTGGCAAGTCCTTTTGTTCGCAGTGAGCTGGGGCATCATGTGTGGGGATATCGGGCATGTCGAGATCGACAGGCATCACCATTTCGCGATCATTTTGGGCAACGATTGCGTTTGACTCAGGCTATGATTTTTGCATGAGGTATCAGTAAGTGTCTGACATGTCCAAACTATAAGCTTACTTGTTGGCCGTCCTTTGCCGCAAGCAACTACAGATTAAACGTTTCCTTAATAAAGATTGATACTGGACAAAATATGCTCACGAACCTCAGCACCTATGATTTCTTCCTGTGGTATCTCTGCATTGTTGGCTGCATCCTCCAACTTTATACGCTTGAGAATTTTTACTTTAATAAAAATGACGATTCAATGAATCCAACATGATTTGACTCACATCCATTTCGTCACGGTGGCCCAATAACTTTTTCACCAAATCTTGCAAACGCTCGATTTCGAGGTGCTGGGCATCACGGAGGGCCGTCAGATTCCTATTTTCCTTCCGGATCTTGTGCAGCTCTGTTTGTGCACTTTTGAAGGCTTTGAAGGCCTCCGCAAAAGCTTTCTCAAACTGAGGCCCATCGGCGTCCGGCTCAGAATTTGTTAATTCGATGATTTCGATGCTGTTGTCAATCCTCTGGGTTTGTGTGTTGTTGGCCATGGTCGTGGTGGGTATTAAAGAGACTAGCAAATGGTTAATTCGTGGGGTATTGTCAGTGGCGTATATGTACTACACAATTATGTGTTAATGAGATGCGGTCTGTTTTTGAAACCGCGTCGATACGCCGCGTAGACTTATATGCTTGACGATCGGAGCCATTTATCGGGACACGAATCATGATGAATAGTTAATTGGGGTGTTTCTGGTGTCTTCTGATTTTGTGAAAGTTGTATCTCGATCCTTCAAGTTATGTATATGCCTTTTCATAATTCGTGTAAAACTTGTGGGTCTAGGAGCACGAGCACGAGCGACCGGTGAAAGTGTGAATAGTAGGTGGCTCTAGTAAAGTACGGTCCACACAGATATTGACGCGATGGTATGTTTGAGTACGTCCTGAGTCCCGCTCGTGCACTGACGAGATTGGATTTTGCGCTTATAGGCAGTGCATCTTCGGCGTTCAAGGTATGTTGCCTCAGGTGAATCGTATTGTGGTTTGCAACTTGAAGGCTCTATCGCTCTTCGTGCTGGCGTTGATGCTTCCGGTGTCAAACCTCGGAACTGTACACGCCGGTTATCGAACTTGATGCAAGCACGGCCCCATCACTAGGATATCTTTCAATTTGGGTGGTCGGATCAAATGTTCTTGAGTGGACAAACTTTGCTTCCAAGGACGCAAACTAATCGAAGGCCCAACTTTGAAATTCAATAGAGATCTACTAGTGGAGTACTGGGAGTTGCGGGAGAATGATATCGACCAGAACACGCGCGTAAGCTCGAGTTATAGGATCATAGCCACGATTTTAAGATTGAGCAGAGTAGAGAAGGTGGCGGACAAGCGGCGCTCGTGTGTCGATGTTTGCCATGTGGCAATATAACCGACATTGTTCCGAATTACAACTTACAGAGTCTTTTACTTGCTCTCCCGCGTATGAAGCAGTACCGCCGGACGAAGACAGCCCTCAGGCTCCCATAATCCTGCTTGTTGTTCTCCCATTCGCAAAACCTTCCTTTTGTCTCATAACTTCTCCAAACTCTAGTTCTCCGTCAGATACACTGGACAGGACTCTGTGAGCACTGAACGAACACGGAAAGGGCCAGGCTAGAGTTCCCGATACCCCTCCAAGCAAGCGATTCTGGTATGTCTAGTCCCCACGCAAGGGAGATTCAGTGCCGGGCAGCGCTAGCGACTCGTGAGTGCTCATCTTTTATATATCAGCCGGTCCACAGCACTCGCTCAGCTTCCTGAATTCAAATTGTAGGGTGGAAATTTATTGATCATGGACATGTGCTCCCAGGTGTATACTTATAGTATACGGGCGAAAGTTTCCTCCTTCCTCAAATCCTCGTGTAGTAAGATGTGCAGGACTCCTGCGATGTGGCTCCACTAAGTCCAGCTGTCGTTGCGTCCACATCCTCTACGCGTTGTATCAGATACGTGGGCCGACCAAGACATTCATCAGGCTTCAGGCAACTCACGGAATACAACCGATACGGCGACTTCAGGAATCAGGGCCATCTACAATCTCAAGATGCAGAACCGGCGTCTCAATGTCCTTCTCTCAATCGGCGGTTGTACTCCCCGCTCTCCGCCCTATCGTCGCCGACCCTGCGCATTCTAACCCTTAAGTGATGATTCTGGACGAGTCAGACTGCGCGGAGATTGAGATATGATATCATCCATGTATAACATAAGTAACGAACCCGAAACAAAAAGATTAGGTCTGCGAAGTGACGGTACCACGGTAGAATACGAAGTGAAGGTGGGATACGAAGCGGAATGCAAGTACAGGTACTTAGTAAGGTGTGTGACGATCTTTCTTTGTTCCTTTTTTTCGGCCCCGCCCCGCTATGATGTACTAACTCAAAGCTTAGGTATAGCTTGGGTATCGCAATCTCAATTCCTGACCACGACCACAACATTCATCTCGCGCCCGTTGGTGCCTGATAGTGAATTATGCACAATGCACACTGTATGCACAAACGGACCAATCTTCCTGAATCGGCTCAAGAACACAGCACAAAGATGCCCGGTCGGAATTGAAGCTTGGTTAACGCAGATTCCTTGGCTTATACCTGTGGGATGTACCCATTAGTTTAGCGGTTGTAACTTGTAAGGACTAATCAAACTTATGCGATGGATATGGAGGTTGACTTGCTGTTATATAATAGCGCGGCCGTTTGTTCCACTGGGTCACCTGTGTTCTTATCCCCGTGTGCGCCTGTGCTCCTATCTTGTGCACTTGTTTTCCTACCGAAGACTCTTTTCCCAGGGGCGAATGGCCTGCCTGCAAGAAAATCCAACAAACAACCATGTGCCTCTGTGCGAATGGCTCGCTGCGCCCCCTTGTCGCCTGTTCTGGTATATCACGCACGCTTTGCTTGTTTGCGTGCCCAACTGGACTGGCTTGCTTACACGGCACTAACGACGTCGTGCGTTCCTGCTAGTTAGTAGGACTTCCAGAACTAGGACACATACTACTAAGACATTCAACACTGGTATTATCCGAACATCCGACAAATCAACACCTTCCTGCCTTCCTCCTGCGTGTATCAGGCCTGTCATCTGTTTCAGGGTACCACGCACAAGTTTTCCGTGTTCGTGTGCTGGGCTTACTTGCGTCGCACGGGCAACTCCAATGCGGACTTCAGGGTTCCGTTGAGCCTTTCCCTGGTAGTTGTGAATCGCCGTCGCACACACCTCACGAAGCCCCCTCCCCCTCTCTCTCGACGCCAAACCCACGACTTGCGATCACCTTCATTCGTGAACGAACCATATCGGCCGAATCGGAGCTGAACTGGACCAGGTTCTCCCCTTGTGCAGCTGCTTGTTCTCCTCTTGTGCAGCTACCTTGCTCCCCCCTTGTTCAGCTACTTGCTCCCCCCTTTGGCAGCTACCCTGAAGTACCAAGACACGGACAAACCATCGAGCACGGACATCAAGACACTTGCACGCAAACACACCCGGAGGCCCACATTCCTTAATCCTGCTCGTTTAATCTTTATCCTACTCCTCATTTGATTCCGGAACCCTGCTCCTCGTCTGGATCTGGAGTCCTAACTTCCGCTACTGGTATTGAAAATCGCTGCATCACCCAGGAAGGAGTCAGACTGCACAGTACAGATCGCTTACACTAAAACCTCAGAACATAGAACTTGGCACCGACCTTCAAGCTTTGCGCCTACCTGTACTTGGCGCCGACCTCTACTTGGCACCCACTTCTACTTGGCACCCTCCGCTCCGCACCGACCTCCAAGCTAAGCGCCGACTTCCGATCTCTAAGCTTCCCTCCGACCTCCAAGCTTCCCTCCGACCTCCAAGCTTCCCTCCGACCTCCAAGCTTAGCGCCGACCTCCAAACTTCAAGCTAAGCACCCACCGCCATTGATATTTGGGACCGACTCGACTCGACCCGGACTCCGTTCGGGCTGTCAACCGTCTATTCGGCTCCTGGTCCTGGTGTGGTGCGGTGTGGTGCAGCGTGGTATGGTGTGGTCCTGGCCGTAGTTGTGGCCGTACCGAAGCTATCTACCAGCCCCTCGTCTCTGTCCCTTTTGGCGCGGGCGAACTTGGGCGTCTCCCAATCTATGGCACGCACATCTTCACACCTGCGTGTGGACGCTTATCCCTATTGGGGGACAAGATTCGCAGCTCTCCCTGATGGGACGAAAATCGAAAATCCCATCAACGCCATCGTAATGCCAACATCAGCATCGTCATCGTCAACGTCAACGCCAACATCATTATCAGCAGAACATCGTCAGGATCATCAACAGAACATCAACACCAACAGCAACGTTCTCTGTATATTTCCCCATTTCCCCGGCCCCACGTCGATTTGACGCCCCAAAGCCGAGCCGATACTCCCCAGGTCGATACGACGCTCCGCTCCACCAACACCAACATTCAACATTCAACATCCGAGTCTACAGAAACATTCCCCGTGTCTCCCTGATACGGCGCTCCCAAGTCCCCACCACTGGCGCACTCCGAGCTCAGCGCTCAGGCTTACTCTACGGACCGATAAGGACAACATCCCCCGTCCGTCCGCCCGTCTCGTGTCTAACATACCCACGTGTACATACCACCACAACGAGATAAATGCCAGAGAGCTTGGCTGGTACAGGACACGGCCCGCGCACCGAGGACAATCTTCAAGCTTTTTCTTCACTTTGCATGCCAGCTGACTCTGAGAACACGGACACAGACACGGACACGAACGATTTTGCATTATCAGGGGTAGAAACACAACAACAAGAACAACAACAATGAAATTCGAACTAGAACTAGAACTGTCCGTTCCGTGGGTGGCTATCAATGTGCGGATAAGGATGTGTGCGGATAGGGCCAAGGATGTGTGGTTGTGGTGTTGTGGTGTTGTACGATGTATGGGATAAGCTCGACCGGTTTCAATTTTGTGGAATAGCAAGTTGTACATCGTGGAGCTCGGGTATGCTTCAACGTATTGCCAGTAATCTAATCCTCTGCGGGGCATAGCAGTTCTTGCATTACCCTCTCCTCCAGCCATTCCTTCGTCGCCTCGTCTGTCACAAACACGGGCACCTTTATTTGACCAAAGGCCCTCGCAATACCAGCCCTCCATTGGCGGTATTCGCTAAATGTGCCCGGTTCAAGTATCCGGATCGTCGGTTCCCCTATCTTCTTGCACCTGAGACACACGTCTACATTGTCATTTATTCGCCGAAGCTCGTCGCGGACCTCGTGCAGCGCTGGATACGCATTGGGTTCTAAACGCGAGGTATTGAAACCCGACAACATTAAATCGCGGAAAGATGTCGACTCGACTCACTTGGAGCATCCTGCAGTTCGACGAAGTAGCCGAATCGCCGGGGGAAGGTTCTTTCGTCTATGACGACTGTAAATTCCTTGACTTTTCCCAGACACTTTTCGCCCGCAAGAATCCCTTCGATGATTTGTGTCTCTGATATAGACACTCCAGCACCCAGACGCAACTCTGGGCTGCCCAGAAGGAATTAACAAAGTGCCGCAGCTGCTTATCGTGTAGGGTGGAAGTACTGCTCACTTTAAACGCTCTATGTATCGCAAGAGAGGAAAGCCGTCATCAGGGTCAAAGCCCGCAACCTCTATGATGTCTTCGAGGCGATACCGCCATAGCCCGTCGCGTGTAGTCAAGATGACTTCGTATCTGCGACCGGCTTCGAGTTCCCACTATAGAGCTTGTCAGTTCGTTTTAAATAAACTCGAATGACGACTTGGCTGATACAGACAGCGGGCACGAGGTTCGCTGCACTTGGGTCCTTCGTGACGTCAAGATACTCAACGAAATCTTGTGCTGTTACTTTGAACAGGTTCAGATCGGTGGAGCCGCGGGATATTGCAGTCTGGCCTTCGCTCGCTCCTATGACTCCGCTGTTAATGAGGACATCGGGACCCAAATAATGCCGTATCTATCAGAAACACGTTAGCCCGTTGTAATGGATCGCGGGGGATGAGCATACCTTGGGGAGTGTGCCGGAAAATAGACCAGTTACGATGCAAGCGACTTGTTTAAGCTCCGGCCATATTCTGATGAACCAACCGGGATCAGTCCTGGATTCGCCGATCTCCCGCAGTTTCTGTGCGCGTGAGGGGTTAGGCAGCAATTTGGGCTGGTAAAACTGGTGAGAAAGAGGTCGGGGAAGCGACATGATTCCGAACCCACCTCCAAATATTCGCGCACGTGATTCATACCTTCGAACGCTGGTATTGTCCCATTTTCGATGCTGTTCAGGAGCGTGGGCCACTCCTCTTCCATGAACCTGATAAAGTCCAGGAAATTGGTGCTGAACGTCGCGTGGAAAAAGGCCAGTCTTTCCTCTGCAAGTGCAAAGAGGGCGTGCACGAGAAGAGCAGAACGGTAATTCCTTATGTGGCCAACGGCGATGGGAGAAGTGGCATTGGGCACTAAACACGGTGTAAGCATCACACAAGCATTTCCAGGAAGCAAAACGGTCACGTGTCAGCTTCACCGTCTCGGGATCACTATCGACGCCGAAACCATGCTCCATTCGCGCGATACCAGATATCGCATTGGATAGGAGAACCTTTGTTGATTTCCCTTCATTTTGCAAGACATCGATGACTCGAATGTATGTCATGGATAGTATATGGCAGGCTTTTGCCGTACCAGGTTGTTGGCTTGATGCAGCGACACGATGGTATCTGGGGAACAGCTTTGCGGCCTTTCCGGAAGTGCCGCTGGATTTTGCGAGGTAAAAAGGCAAACCGGGTGAGAGAAGATCCTTGACATCCTCCTCTTTGCAAGGCTCTTCGAGGAATCTCGAGATAAACGGTCCGTAGGCACCGTAATTGGTCAGAGGAACGCGGTCGCGATAGCACTCCCAAGCCTCGTGAGCTGAGCGGCCCTTGAGCTGTCCAATTGCGTCTCGAAATTCCCTCAGACCGTCAAATTCTTGCGCAAAGCGGGTTTGAAGGTTTGCGTTTATGATGCCGTTGAGAAGACCTTTATTGTGCTCCTTGAGCAGGATCTGAAGCTCTGGACTCAGGGCTACGAGTGGTGTTTGAGAAGACATGAGGTGAAAGGATCGGAGCACTTGCCTGATGAGTCTTTTATCAGCACTTCAATATCATATCCAACACGCGACCTTGCTCGGATGCGAGATCGGACGCGGTGTGACAACTGACAAGTTGAATATGGATAAGTACGTAGTACTTTACAACTGGTTGCGAAACGTTAGGCCGCTTTTTGCCAGGAATACGATAGGGTTTTTGTTTATGGGTGGGGCGGTACAAACCAAGCCCCACGGCAGCAGTGATGGATTAAAGCTTAAAGGCTGCTAAGCGCTAATTGGTGTCGTGCCAACGTCGCGTTGTGTCTGAGTAGCGTTGTAGCAATAACTAGATATTGTACTCCAGTAATCTAAATGGCTTTCATGGCGACGGCGGGACCCGTATTGCTTGGTCGGGTGATGAAGCAGGAAGTCCCTAAAGCTAAAGACCTGGTCCCCGATCGTAGAGCCAGGGAAACAGTCAATCAGCATGTCAGTTGTGTGTTTTTCGTGACTCAAACCTGGTGGAAATATCGTTGCAATCGGTTGGAGCCGCTGGTGGACATCGATGAGTGCGGTTTATGTGCGGAGCGCTGTGTAGCTTGATATGTATTGCCAAGATTGTGTCTGCATGGTTTTTTCTCTCTCGATTATGTATGTATGAGGATCAGGAGAGGATGTAAATTGCACAAAGAGGCATTTCCATCTATCTATGGTTAATCTGCTTACTAACGTATCGGCCGAACTTTCGGCACACGCAAAATCCCGAAAGTCGTTGTCAATTGCGTTGGAATCTGGCTTGAACACAATCACATACTTATGTATAACTACCTCTAGAGTAATCCACCCACTGGGAACAGTATCTGCCCACGGTATCTGCCCACTGAGAACACCGTATCCGCCCACCGAGAACACCGTACCTGCCCACTGAGAACACAGCATCCGCCGCTGAGAACACAGTATCCGCCCACCGAGAACAACGTCAACCGCGGTATCCGCCCACCGAGATCACAGTATCCGCCCACCGACACGAACACGAACACACACGAACACGAACACAACCACGAACACGAACACACGGACACGAACCGAATTTGCATTATTAGGGGTAGAAACACAACAAACAACAAACAACAAACAAGAAGAACAACAACAGTGAAATTCGAACTATGTAGAGCTGTAACTGTCCGCTTTCAGTCAATGTGCGGATAGGGCAGGGATGTGTGCGGATAGGGATGTACGTGGTGGTTGTGTGGGTGTGGTATTGTACGATGTATGGAATGGGATGGGATGGGATGGGATGGGATGTGTATCGAGACCGAAGAGGCAAAGGCAAAGGCGCTAGCTATGTATGTATGTATGTATATAGACGATTATATTTCCAGAGACGAAACGAAAAAAAAAAAAAAATCAAGAAACGCGAGAAAAAAGAGAAAAACAAACAACAATTCACGGTAAATGAAGTGAAACAAGTGATTTTGGTTATCGATGAGCTGGGTGTTCGGTGTTGGGTGTTCGGTGTTGGGTGGTGAGAGTTGGGAGGCCCGGGTCTTGGGTCTATAGCGGCGCGCCGACGCCCCTGCTAGAACTCGGCCGCGAGCTACACATGGTCCTCCTCGTCAGCACTACATCACATCACACACACCGCGGACTCACGCTGCACCCCCACCACCACTTGCGCCTGACCCACCACTTGCGCCTGACCCACCACTTGCGCCTGACCCACCACTTGCGCCTGACCCACCACTTGCTGCGCCCGCCTCTCCCGATGAGGAGCCGGAGCCAGACCCGCCCCCGACCTTCTTCCACCCCCACACCTCCGCGATCCACTTGGCCATCGGCACCTCGCGCTTCATGACGCCGACGAGCCAGGGGTGGCGCAGCATGTCCTTTGGCGTGGGGCGGAGGGCGTCTTTTACGGTGAGGCTGTGGGGTGTTGGGAGGTTAAAAGCGGGCAGGGGGAGGTTAAAAGCGG
>MU267627.1:2652-51752 GCA_021014935.1 Hygrophoropsis aurantiaca
ATTCTGGCCATGATGACCATGACATTATGAAGTAAGGCATTCCTATGTTTTTATACTTCTGCTGATTGGATTCCTTTAGAAGAAATCATCCCATAAATCTACGTTTTCCCTCAATCCATAAACCATTCTAAGATATATTACTAGTATCTAAACATCGTTATTGAAGATACCGTGGCGGTTGCCGCATTTCCAAAAATCAGATCCGGTTCACACAACAACTTACTTTCTTCGATGACCCAGCTAATTTTACTTGTATTGCATGTCACCAAGGAGCCACGGAGGTCTCATGTGAATATATCCTCTTTGCCTTTGCCGCTATATTGAGACTTCAAAATACGTGAGCCGCCTTATCGTCTTGCATCTTTTTATATTTTGAACATAACGTTGCTGACACCCGCGTAAAGAAGTGTCATACAACTTTCCTGCTCATTGCAAACCGTACATTCTCGAACCAGGTGCTTCTCAACTTTCAATTGGAATTTTATCCCAACTATATGTATCATGAATTTCGATTATACTGCTATTCTCCTCCTCAAGAGCACCTACGAAAAATATACCTCGTTCCTGACGGTGGACGCTTCGGACCTAGTGTTCCCAGGCGGTTGATTGGCCGGTATTATGCATCAAGCTTGACATATTTCGCACTAATGCATGATACGACGGGGCGGACTGACGGTCGAACTCAATGTCAATAGGCTTCCGCTAGATGCGCGTTTTCACTGAAAATGATTGGGCACTGGAAGGCAGTTTGTTGATGGACATCACCCAAGTTAAGCAATTAAGGATGATAATTGATCTAACGGCGATCATTAAAATTGCACTGTAATTCTGGCCTGCGACTTTTGAGCTATACATGCAGCTCTGATGTTCGTTACCAAGTTCTTCGGCTAGCTACGCTTCCAAAACGCCACTCCTCAAGAGTAGCGGCTTGTCATAGAGGTTAGTCAAGATTATTCTTTCACACCATCGTTCAACATTCACGTCAAGAATATATCTCAGCACAGGTCGTCCAAATTCTATAAAGCTAGACAATACACGCATTATTTCAACCTTTGGTTCATTGCACCATGTCACTAATCAACTTATCGCTATTGTCCGCGTCGACGTTGGCTCTGACGGTGTCGCTCACGCCCCCGACACCTCCCGCCCCTTCTTCTGAACGGGTGAAGGTGACTTGGGTAGATATCGCATTCACCATGGGAGGTATACATCTGATGAAAGTGGGTACCTCATCTCATCCCCTCATTAATCGATTTACCAACGAATCTGCATAGGCTATATCCTTCACACCATGCGCTGCTGCAATAGCGGTAGTTGTGGCTACCAAATATCCATCGGCAGCATCATCTCAGATTTTATCCGTCCTGCTGCCCAGCGGATGGCTTCAGACTCCCACAGTCAGCAGGTATCTCCTTACAGGTGTCCTCGCCAGTCTCATCGGAGCAGCCAGCCGAGTTTGGTGTTACCGCACACTCGGTCGCCACTTCACGTATCAATTGAGCATCCTGAAGGGACATCGCCTTATGACTGGCGGCCCATACGCAATAGTTCGACACCCAAGTTATACAGCAGGCTTACTAGTCTTCGGCGGACTTACACTTGTCCATTTGGCCCCCGGGTCATTCACACGATCTTGCGGGTGGCTCGAGACGATACTGGGTAAAACATTATTTTCAGCATGGATATCCAACATTCTTCTTTCTATATGGATGATATGTATCCGGACCAAGAAGGAGGATAGTATGCTGAAAGGACAATTTGGTGTCGAGTGGGAGAGGTATGCGAATCGAGTGCGATATGCGCTTGTCCCTGGAGTATATTGATGATTGGAAATAGCGTACCTATTAGCTATAAACGCGGCCATATTCACTTTCAAAACGGTATCATGATTCACAGCTTCGGGTTTGAGTTCGTTCCGATCGCCACCATCAAGCCGGGTAACCGATCGCGAGCCGCCACAACCTTCTGCATCTCGAACCATGCTACAACTTTAACCCGACCTCTTATTTTATCCGACTGTCTTCTATCAATTCATAGCGTAGACACCTAAACTCGGATGCATGTTGAACCTGTGATAAGTCGGGTGGTTGGCCCGGGTAGACCTTGGAATTCTCCAAAGACATGTACGAACGGATCCAATGATTGCGATAGAACACCAGGTAATAAAACGTGGTACGTGCCCCAATCTGCCCCAATTAATTCTATCGATATTATAACAGCCTTCAAACTTTGACTGAACAATTTACTTTCCTGACCCAGCTAATTTTGATACATTGCAAGTCACAAACTTGTGGACGCCTATGATCAAGGTTTCATATCATATATTTTTCTTTGTCTCTGCATACAGCTATATCGAGGCTTCGAGATCTGTGAGCGTTATCACCTATCACTCTGCATCTTTGTGTCTTCAGGACGTAAACTTCAGGTTGTTGATATCACCGCGCAAGGAATGCGCAGTGTCGCACACCTTTCCGGCTCATTTCAATAACTGCACCAGTTCTTGAATAAGAAACTTCTCAAGTTTCAACTGGAGTCTTTTATCGACTGTGTGCGCGTGTTCTTAATCTGGATTATACTGCTATTCCACTCCTCAAGTAGTCTTCTGCAGACGGACCTTTGTAGAATGCTTTTATATCTCTTCGGGAGCGCCTACGAGAAATGCTTTTACTCATTCATTCCTGGTGGACGCTAGTTGGATCCAGTTTTTCCGGACAGTTGGCCGACCGGTATCATGCATCAAGCTTGCACGTTTGACACAAATGCATAACATGGTGATGGAGCGGACTGACATTTGAACTCAATATTAATAGGTTTCCCCTGGACGGGCGATTTCACTGGAGATCTATCGGATCCTGGAGGGCAGCCATTGGTGACAATGTCACGGACATTACCCAGGTTAAGCAATGAAATGATGACGATTGAACTAACGGCAATCATTAAAGTACCAGTATCCTTCTAGCCTGCGAATTTCGAGCTATACATACAGCTCTAATGTTCGTTATCGTGCTGTTTGTCCCGGTTCGCTGAAAAACGTCACTCCTCAAGTATAGCATCCTTGCCATGGAGGTGAGTCAAGATCAGTCTTTCACATGATCGTTCAAAATTGGAGTAAACAATGTGCCTCAGCATAAGTCGTCTAAATTCTATAAAGCAAGACGATACATGTATCATTTCAATTCAACTAGTTTTATTGCACCATGTCACTAATCGACTTATCCCTATTGTTCGTGTCGACATTGGCTCTGACGGTGTCGCTCACGCCCCCGACGCCTCCCGCCCCGTTTTCTGAACGGGTGAAGGTATCTTGGGCAGACATTGCACTCGTCGCAGGAGGTATAGATCTGATGAAAGTATGTGCCTCGCTTAAGATCCCATCCGTCAATTTACCAGTGAATTCGCACAGGCTATAGCCTTCACACCATGTGTTGCTGCATTGGCGGTAGTTGTGGCCACCAGTTATCCATCAGCAGCACCATCTCAGATTCTATCGATCCTCCTTCCAAACGGATGGCTTCAGACTCCCACTATCAGCCGGTATTTGATTGCAGGTGTCCTCGCCAGCACCATCGGAGGAGCCGGCCGAGTTTGGTGTTACCGCGCACTCGGCCGTCATTTCACATTTCAATTGAGCATTCTGAAGGGACATCGCCTTATGACTGGCGGCCCATACGCAATAGTTCGACACCCAAGCTATACAGCAGCTATACTAGTCAACTGTGGACTTACGCTTGTCCATTTGGCCCCTGGGTCATTCACACAGTCTTGCGGGTGGCTTGAGACGATACTGGGTAAAACGTTGCTTTCAGTGTGGATATTCGAGTTCTTTTTTTCTGTCGTGTTAATGGTTATCCGGACCAAGAAGGAGGATAGTATGCTGAAAGGACAATTTGGCATTGAGTGGGAGAGGTATGCGAATCGAGTACGATACAAGCTTATCCCTGGAGTCTATTGATTGGAAACAGTGTACTTCGTAGCTATGATTCTGAGTTATGCACATAGTGACAAATGAATTCAAATGTGATGGCAATTCAACTCTTGAAACTGAAATGCCTGAAACGCACCATCAGTGAGTGCCCCAATCCTATTGATATCAAATCCCGACATCGACTCGCAAAACTCGAACTTTTGAATGAAGATGAATTTGGTGGTACATATATGTAGTCCCACAAACCGTTGTCTTCAATCCGCTCAGGTAAATAAAATTGATTCGGGCGCTACAGTGCTTCGTATTATCATACCATGGTACACTAGTACACAACATTCGGATGTTTGGAGAAAAACATGGTATATCTTTTTTCCACTACAATACGTACCTAAAATCACGATTCTGGAGATCCGTTAAATCCAAGAATTCCTGTCGGGTGACGCTTTGAAAACCCTTCCTACAGTCGGAAATGAAATAGCCCACCTTGTCAACTTTGACCTCTACGCGCGTCCCATCTTCTGCGATCTTCTCAATATAGATCTCGTCGTATGATTCATCCGTGGGTTCATTATCACGCCGGAGGTTCTCCCTTCTCAACAGTTCGCGGATAAACAGCATCAGAAGTGCACAGAGAATGTAGCAAATGGCGATGACAATCCAGGGTATGTGGTTTCTATCAAATAGCGTAAGCAAAAAACAAGATTTGAGCTCGAGGGTGAGATTATACCGAGGTTTGTACTTTTGCTGCCACATAAAGGGACCGAGTGCGTTTCCTACGCAATACGCCGAAAGCATGATGGCGTTAGTGACAACCTGCACACACGAAATCAAATCAGATCATCTAAAGGAGACATCAGTCCATGTATACCTTCTTCGTGTGCCCAGCGGTGACATTATTCAACCACGACAGAGACAACACGAAACCAGTCGTGCAAACACCTACATTCATAGTGTCAATACTCTATCCATCAATCAAATGTAATTTACATACCGGTCATGTATTGGCCAATCAAAAGGCCAACTTTGTCACCCCATGGAAGGAAGTTAACCAAGATGATACCTAATAAAGTTGGCATATAATAGGCTGCTCCTACATAACCACGTGCATTGGGCAAACGAGCGGCGAGCTGAACACCCGTGAAAATGGTGAGTATTTCGACTGTACCGTTGACACAGCCAAGAAGAGTCGTTTGGAGGTAAGTAAACCCGAAAGAAGAAACGATCAGCTGTTGTTGGTTCGACACCGAGTTTGGGATATCATTGAGGATGGAAAGGAGTGCGAAGAGCCATGTTTTGGGATCAACAAGGGCTTCGATCATCCTATTCAAAAACAAGATGAGAGGAATAATTCATAGTAGAATATAAGAAACTCGTACTGCTCTTTCTTAAAGTGTTTATTCTCCACACCCGTTTGATTTTCCTATAGCTGTGTTTAGACAGTGTTTTTTCCTGAAACACAGTGAGATCTACCTTGATTCGCTGGATAGCCTTTCCTCGCTCATCCAACGTGAGGAACCATGCGTTAGTGGGAGAATCGGGAAACAAGAACCTGATGATCGCGGCTTAGGTTGAGGGCGAATTGGACATGTCTTTTACACACCAAAAAGTGCCAGCAATAATCAATGTGAGGACTCCAGTGATGATCATGAGCCTATCCATCATACATTGAGGAAATTTCTAATAAAATAAGACGACACTACTCACCATTGCCAAGGTGCGAATCCATGAGTTTTGATATGAAGGGTTCCAAAGCTGATAAATCCCGCCATGATCTGAGCTGACAGATAGTGCATGTTCAGACTTTCCACTCATATGGGTTATGTCTGTTATCTCACCTATTCCGTTCATCAAGACTACAGATGTTGTCAATAATGAAAATTTCACTTTAGACATAAGCGGTTATGCTTACACCAATAACCAACTCGGAGAGTTTGTTCCTTGCGAGTGTAAAACATGGAAGTGACAATCATGAATCCCGCTGTAATCGAGCCTTCGCACACGCCAAGAATCATTCGTACTACAAGCAGACCAGCAAAGTTCTTGCAGGCTGCATGACATGCTAAAGCGATACCCCAAGTGAAGATATTTAAACTAAGGATATCCAAAAATCCATCAGCATAGAGATCTGATTTGTTAAACTAGAAACGTATACCTCATCCATTTGCCTACCGGGAATCGTTGGAGAGCGAGATTCTGAGGGTATTCGAAGAGTAGATAGCTCAGATAGAAGACAGTGCTCAGCCTGATACCTAGGTTAGATACACTTTCACAGCGCAGGGAATGTGAGATTACCAGTTATATCTGGACGAAACATCAGCGTCCGCGAAGAGATTATGATACATTGAGGTACTCACTCGTTAGTCGTTAAATTCGTGGATTTCCTAGAGAAGGTTTTAAGATAGGGTATCCATTTTACCTACTAAGCCTTACTGTATTCCTAAAATCGCAGAGTTACCGAGAGTCATTTTGTCCATGTATTGAATCCTGTACAGCAAATATCAATACTAATTGGGGCCCATGTTCGCAAAAACCGACCAGTACAGAACTGCGATGAGACATATATATCAGTTATAATGCAAATATAGTTTATGAAGACGCGTCGTACTGCACATCATCGGGAGGATGTGTTTGTCTATCTTTTTCCTTGAATCCTTATTAGTAGCTCCTACAGATCGATTCCATTCGACACATACCTGATTCGCAAAGCTTCCTGGGGCTCGAGATCTGAGGAAACTCCAGCCGCAAGCTGAGCAGCTGTATCAACCTCTTGAGCAGAGATCGCCACGCCATTGCGTTTCTCGTCCTTGACCACCGCGCCTGAAGACTCTAAACTCATCGTAGATGTCCAAAGAGCAGGCAAAGAGATACGAGGAACAAGGAAGCGGGGTATGTCGAAAACGTCGATTTTGACCAAACTCTACTTGTATATGTCTAACAAGTCGACATCTTGTGATCGTGGGCAAACATGCTTGGCGAGTCACACCGCAGTTCATAAAAGTGGGTTCGTTAACATGAACGGATCGTTACGGATTGCTGAATTGGCGATGGGGCCCGGCAAATATGTTCCTGAGTTTGTTGAGTTAGAATAATGCACATGCATGAAATGCCTAAGGGGCAATTGATTTGCACTGTATATACACAAGGGGGAAAGAGCAGTAAAGTTCCTTGCGCTACAGAAGGTTGGGAAAGCTGAAAGGGGACTCATCTTGTGTTACGTCGGCAAGTTTAACGCCATATCTCTACACCCACTTTATGCGGCTTGAGCCACATGCTGCTGCTCCATATCTGATGATACTTAGTGCGAAACTGCGAAAATTCATTTTGATCGGCTGTCGAGACTTAAATGCCGAATATTTATCTAAGCCCTCTTTCAACAAACCAGTAGCTTGATGCCTCGTTGGAGTCGCTCGAAGCTCTAGTGAGTAGATATTTTGGTCTCAATCCCTATAAAACAGGCCACGTGAAGTAGTCAATCAACAAACCATGTGAGTATACACGACGTTGATCGCAATATGAATCTGACAGCTCACAGGAATATCGTTATTTTTCGGAGCCGGCCAGATTGATTCATGGGTTGATGGATGGAGACAGTGACGGGAATTGCCGTATACGAGTCCTCAACGCTTTTACTGGAGCAAATAACTCATGCAGGGGATAATGTTATATAGGTACTACATACAACGCCTCGCAGCTTTGTTGGAGCCATAGTGTTCGCTACATGCGCTGGCCAATTAAGCCAGCCACACTATAGGACATACCTGAAGTCGCGGTTCTGCCTATCTGTCAGGTCCAAGAATTCCTATCGCGGACAATTTATGTGAGAACCACGCAAATCAAACTGATACGCATAGCTGTTAGGCACGCACCTTATCGACTTTGACCTCCACTCGTTTTCCGTCCTCCGTGATACGTTCAATATACATTTCATCGTAGGTCTCATCTATGGGTTCTGCGTCTCGTTTCCGATTCTCTCGAGCAAGCATAACACGCAAAAGAAGGAGAAGCAAAGGGCAGATAACATAACAGATCCCGATGACGGTCCAGGGGATATGGTTTCTGACCATAAAACTGCTATCAGATCAACTCATCAAGCTGGGTTTAAAGATCTCACCGAGGCTTGTATTGTTGCTCCCACATGAATGGACCCGCAGCATTTCCGACACAATATGCCGAAAGCATAATGGCATTTGTTACAACCTGGTATTCAGAGTTCGTGAATCCACTGATGCTAAGAGTCGAGCGACTGTTACAACAAACCTTTTTTGTGTGTCCTGCAGTCACGTTCCCAAGCCATGACAAAGCCAGAACGAAACCTGTGGTACTGATACCTATGTTCCATCGACGAAAACGTCCATATCAATCAAGATCCCATAATGATTGTCAAACGCACCAGTCATCCACTGCCCAAACAATAATCCTATCCTATCGCTCCATGGTAAAAGATTCACCAACAAGATACCGAGAAGCGTAGGCAAGAAATATACTGCTCCAACATACGCCCTCATATTTGGCCATCGTGATGCAAATTGTACTCCCGTGTAGATGGTCAGTATTTCGACGACGCCGCTCACGCATGCAAGTAGTGTTGTTTGCAGATCACTGAACCCGAAAGAAGCCATGATAAGTTGCTGCTGGTTCGTCAGTGAATTCGGAACGTTGTCAAGAGCTGAAAAGAGCGCAAAAATCCAAGTTTTAGGGTCAAGGAGAGCTTCGATCATCCTACGTTGCGACGTGATTAAAGAACAGTTTAAAAAAGGAAGGATGTACGCACTGCTCTTTCTTGAAATGTTTATTCTCCACTCCTGTTTGATTCTCCTTGATACGCTGTACGGCTTTTGCGCGCTCATCCATCGTGAGGAACCACGCATTCGTAGGAGAATCAGGGAAGAAGAACCTAGTCGTAACAACAAAACTGCTAAGTACACAAGAAAAGTATCATTAGTGCGAAACTGTACCAGTAAATGACAGCCAGAATTAGTGTAATTGCGCCAGTAATGATCATGAGCCTATAATTTGTGACAAAAGTATTCATAAAAGAGCCAAACCCCAACACGCGACACATACCATTGCCAAGGTTCAAAGCCTGTAGTCTTGATGTGGAGAGTTCCGAAGCTGATAAAGCCAGATATTATTTGGGCTACAGTCACAATGACCATGTTAAGCTAAACTACATTTTAAAATCAGGAAATCAACTGACCTGTTCCGTTCATGAGGACTGCAGACAGTTCAATTAGTATAATGGTATAATAGAATATGAACACCCAGCTGCGTACACCAATAACCGACTCTTAAGGTTTGCTCGTTGCGTGTATAAAACATCGAACTGACGATCATGAATCCTGCGGTAATTGAGCCTTCACAAACGCCAAGTATAAGCCGCACGACGAGGAGGCCCGCAAAATTTTTGCATGCCGCGTGGCACATCAACGCGATACCCCATATAAAAATGTTGATACTGTAGAGTTTAAGTAGCGATGCCATTCAGCGTAAAAGCAATAGGGATGCAAATCACACATACCTCATCCATTTCCCGACGGGAAAGCGTTGCAAAGCAAGGTTCTGCGGATATTCGAACAAGAGGTAACTGAGGTAGAAAACGGTTCCCAACCTAGTGTGCTTCGAAATAAATCCTAATGAAACAGGATAGCAGACTGGTTATTTACCAATTATATCTACGTAAGATGTTTAACCGACATTGCAAAATGTAAAGCGTTTAGTACACTCACTGGTTTGTTGATAAATGTGTGGCTTGTCTATGAAGTACATTCAGTGGTAGATAAGAAAACTTGGATCAAACTTACTCAATGCCGAGGATAGCTGAGCTTCCTAACGTAGTCTTGTCCATGAATTGTATCCTACACTGAATAAGTATACTCCCAGGCGTCAATTCAATAGACTTACCAGTAAAGCACTATAATATCATCATCAATATTTCATGTATGAACTTGATCGTCTCTGAAAACTTACTGCACATCATAGGAAGGATGTTTCTGTCGATCTTCCTCCTGATAGAGTTCAGAACGAGAAGAATTCAGATTCTAAAGCGACGACAATACTCACCTTATCCGCAATGCTTCTTTGGGTTCGAGGATTGTCGTGATCCCGGATACGAGTTGCGCACCCGTATCGACCTCCTTCGTCGATACCGAGATACCATTGTGTTTTTCGTCTTTAGACACCGCATTTCCAGTGATACTGGATGCTTCGGAGCTCATATTGACCTAACCAGAGCAGGTGGGGTGCAGAAGAAACGCCCAACGTCATTTCTCCGTGCGCTTTAAGTACAACATGGGATATCCTTATCCTTGGCCGAGATGGACGATAAGCATGACCATGACAGGCCGGTCCGTGAGTAGTTCTTGTCGCAGAATAGCCAATGAATATCCATAAATCGTGCTATTCATAGCCAAGATAAGCCAAAAGACGCCAATGCGCTAGAAAGATGGAGTATGACGATACCAACTCTCCAAGTAAACTATTTGTTTCCTAAAAGTTGGATTCATCCCAGAGAGCCTGACGCAAGTTTATGAGTGTACATGATGGCGTTGAGTCAAAGCAAAACTCGACCGAAGAGCGAAATTAAGATGACATCCCGGTGTCGGTGGTTACTTATTTCGTAAACCACGGACCCCGGTTGAGCGGCGTACAGCGAAACTAAATTACAACTTTCGGTCTTCCTCCAAAAGAACAATCACCACGCAGATTCTCCTTCAAAACAACTACCATCCAAAGCAAGTTGTCCTTAGATCATTTTTGCCGAGCCCAGGAATTTACAAAACCAAAACTTAAAACAAGGTGTGAATCGTTGGTAAAACGTAGACTTTGCCCGAAATTGCAGTCTAAATTGATTTCCGGGTACTTCAATCGAAGTTAACGCACAGACCAACATGTCTTCCACAGCCAGCGCTGTGGTTTCGTCGACAGCAGCATCAGCGACATCTCCACCAATCGCACAGCTCATTCCATTGGTCCGCAACATATCCACGATTGTCTCTTCAATCGCTCTTACCCTGAGCGCCTTTCTATTCTTGCTCCTTCGGCCGCTGCACATATTCACTCCGATTCTTTTCAGTGTTTTGACACCTTTCACCCTCGTATTTCACATCTTAGTCGATGGGCTGTTGCTCACACCATACGCCATAGTCTCAGGTGCAATCTCCGCCCTTTACCCGGTGTATGTATTTTGTGGGGTAGCATGTGTTAGCGGAGCTATGGTTGGAATGTTTGGGAGAGGACTAGTCGCGGTCCTGAATGGTTTGATAATCCCTGCTACTGCGCAGAAGACAGTTGTCGACGAAAACGCAGCAGTTTCCAAAGAATCGCCTGCGATCAACACTCCTGGCAGACGAAGACGGAGGACCTTTACTGTTCGCAAGAGTCGTTAGGTTGTTATTTGATTTCTATATGAACCTTTTCGCTCATGAACTACACGCTGGTTGGTCTTCATTCTATTTAACACGTTTTATTTTTGCTGATCCTTCGAATATCCGCCAGCACGACTTTCATAACGCCCTTGCATCCCCCTGTCACTCAATGCACAATAGACTTCGCACACATTTCGAGCTCGTTCAATAAATTTTTCACTTGATTCCAATCAAAAAGTTCTCCCAGATCATAGCGGACGAATTCCATTGCAATTGTTTGTGCGCACTGCATCTCTCATTCTATGCGCGAGATAGGAGGGAGTGGTCAAGGTGAGAATGTCATGCGAACCATATACTAATGCAGATGGGCCTGCGTGTAAAAATTGCAAACCAGCCTTCCTGCAATTACATCGACATCCACCACATCTCTCAACACCGAAATGTCATGGGCATAACTGTCGCCTGCGAAACGGATAGGTCTCACCAGAATATTTTTGAGACGACTGTAAGCGACCTCACGAGATTTACACTCGTGGAATAATCTGTCCGTTGTACCAGCGTGTAGGACTTCCTTTGATTTTGTACTGACACATATCGGACGAAGTGTTCGCCAAGCCTTGTGACCTGGGACTCGATAACCACATTGTCACATACTTGATGGTTGAACTAAGGAACCGGTTCGCGAAGCCTGAGTGCGTGATCCCTTATCTCCTAATGACCAGAAAGCTGTCAATGTCTTTGCTCCACTCGTGTGTATAGTTGGCAACAGTGTGTTGGAACTACATGTCAAACTTGACTTGATAACTACTCCGGCGCTAGGTTAATGATATTGAATGTTTCGGGTGATCGTCATGAGGATGGACGGGAAATCACTTAATCCCGAAGCTGTTGAAACGCTATGGATGTTCATACCGTTCACTGATGGGATTTTCGACTCGATTGGCACCAGGTGTCCATCAAGAGAGAGGATGATCGATGAATCGATGACCCCTGAAGCTGCTGTCAGGAATACAAAGAAGGCCGGTTGGAAACCGGGAATAGTAGGTTTGAGCGTATGGTTTTTCCCCTTTGACATGGTTGGATAAACCAGTGTGCAAACAAAATTAGATTGACGCGAAGAACTCTGCTGTGTACGAATCATTCAATCATGTTCTCACATCTCCTGTATTTTTCAATTAGAAGAACACGATGTTCTTGTTTATTGTAATATCAAATTCACGTCTTATCAAAATAACGCGTACCATCTAAACTTCTCATTCAACATATATATCTACCAATCAGCCGGACAATATTATGGGAAGTGTATCCTAATACACTCCAGGAAGTAGCTTGTATTGCACCTTTTCTGCGTATCTTTCCCACTCCTCTCCAAAGCGCTCCCTCAGCATCTTATCTTCAGCCGTCGTCCGCGCAAAAAATGTGTAACACGCGGCCATGTACTGCAGCACCCAGAACGCGAATAAAACCTTTCCTATCACCGTTTCAATCCATCCACAAGATCGCATAAATGACCCAGGCGACAAGTGCAAGAGTATCAGTCCGTTAGCGACAGCCATAATAGCTGTGTAGCTTGGGTGGCGGACAATGGCGTAGGGTCCACTGGTGATTAGCTGGTGTTTATTTTGAAGACTTAATTGGAAGGTGAAATGGCGACCGAGCGTGCGATAGCACCAAATGCGACCGAGGCCTCCGATAATGCATAGGACCGAGCTAATAATGAGATATCGACTGGGGGTAAGATCTGGGAGACTTCCGTCTGGAAGAAGCCAGGAAAGGATCTGGGATGATGTTGGTGACGGGATTTTTGCAGCGATGGAAACAGCGATCGCAGCGATACAAGGAATAAACGCAACAATCTATGGAAACATGCTGGTAACGATTAACTACGGATTTTATCACAAGGTACGCACCGGCATGAGCATGACACCGCCTCTGATAGATATGATGTCAGAGAGTGGGACTTTTGTACGCTCAGCAGCAGACGGAGGTGATGTTGGAGGTGTCACTGATATTTTGAATGCATATGTCGAAGCGAGTAAGAGCGACAGATTGAACAACGCCATGGCTTGGTGAAAGTGAGCAGAGCACGATGACATTAACTCCTTATAAGGTTTTCCAACCATACTGCCTGTCTGCCAAAAATAACTGCGAAGCCAGCGTTAATTGTGATCACGTCTAGGAGGCATGCTTCATTCGTTTTGATTGGTTATCTAGATGAAACACAAGTCAAACATGCCTGTTTTGCCTGCATTCTATGCCTCAGGCCAAATCTAATGGAATCATGACGCCTGCGGCAATGTTTCATCCATGTAGGTGCTGTACGGGTAAATCAAGAAGAAGCCGAATGAGCCAAAAATAAACAGTAGCAATGACATTATCGGATGCTGGGTCTTCGGGCTTGTATGATAATATTCTGTTCTCGTACCCTCGCGATGTCGACGCAATCCATTGGAAATTGTGCGCTAGCGGATCCAAACAAGCTTTTGTCTCTGAATGTGCCGTGATCCAAGACTTCAAAAACAACATGATGCCTTCAAGCTTCACCGGTCATTTAAGCATGAACTGAATCAAATTGTGAAGCACGATGTTGATATTTTTCTCAGTTCAAGTTTTGCACTGAAGAACTGGACTCCATGAAGATGTGGAAGGATGGAGGTGCAACCTAGAAACCTTGTGGGATGAAAAGTTAATATCAAAGAAATGCAAGCAACTCTCATACCGAGTGATCCATGTATCCGGCGAGCCTAAGTTCGAGTGCTCAGAATCAGATTGGTGCGATGCTATTTCGGCCAATTCACGGTCACGTGGCGGTTACCGTCCCACCGAGTCCCATCATGATCACGTCCATCCTGAACCACTTCCTTCTAACTTCAATCTCTCGCCAGAAGTATACTTAAACATCACGATCTTTGTGACCTATGTAAGCTCCTGTGTCAGATCCGAAATGAGTACCATAACATCTACCCAAGGAACGAATCTAGCTCTA
The DNA here is from genome assembly GCA_021014935.1 of Hygrophoropsis aurantiaca. Classification (NCBI taxonomy): domain Eukaryota; kingdom Fungi; phylum Basidiomycota; class Agaricomycetes; order Boletales; family Hygrophoropsidaceae; genus Hygrophoropsis; species Hygrophoropsis aurantiaca. The sequence continues at coordinate 16,928 of MU267627.1, forward strand.
CTTTATAATCCACGATCCAAGCGGTCCTGGTGACTCAGAAGCAATGTTTCACTACATGTTAGCTCGCGGATTGAAAAGTTTTTAGTGGCTTGGTGGTTCCGGTCAGCTGCCGTGTCTATGGCGACCGTACGGTTGTGGCAGGAAGGTGCTTTTTGAAAGCTCATTTTTGGGTAAAATGGGATGATTATGCGCAGAAAGTGCATAAGCTCGCGGGTTTATTTCGATTTCACCATCTACTCTGGTAAGCGTTTTGCGCCTTAATTTCGTCAGAAAGGCAATACTCATGTGACAAAGTGCAAATACCGTGAATCGTGGCCTGGGGTAACGACAAACATCGTCAAAAATCAGGTACTGCTTTACCAAAGATTGCAAGGCTATACACCTTCAGAGTGAGGATTATCAAGATCACCACTCGTGTCGCTCATAACAAGGAGATCAAATTTCCGTTGATGAGCCATCAACAATAGGAGTAATGTAAGACACAAACCTTTTTATGGAGAAAGCCCCTAAAGTCCTAAACAAAAGCGAACAACGTTATTCCATCTTGTATCCGTACCACATCATTTCCCGATAGATTTATTCGCTTAAACCCAATCGTTCAAGATATGTCTTCACGAGCTCATTGCTCTGTGTGTAGTGAAGCAGGAGCCATGCGCTGTGCGAGGTGCAAAAACGAGCTTTACTGTGTCAGTACTCGCTCTCCTTCCTTGGGGCAATTATTGAAACGTTTTTCAGTCTCAAACTTGCCAGCATGCGGATTGGCCCAATCATAAACAACATTGTTTCTCGCCATCTCCCAGTGGCGTGCTCACTGACGAGCAGAGACCATCTTCTGTCTCCGACAACGTCAACGGCATCATCATTCATTGTAATGCAGAGAGATATTCGAGGGGCGTTTTCGAACCGACAATCATTAATCCATCGCACGCTATATATCGCAAGGGATTTCACGCTTCATTGTTCCAAAAAGTTGGACTTCCGATCATCGTCTATCGTCATCACCCTCCGACCTACGGAGATCAGGGGCGCGATAATCAAATTGCCACATACCTGATGATCGAGTCGGACGGCATAGCAGATCTGCAGTAAGTTCCTATCGGCTTTCACTCACAAGTAATGCATGTCTGATCAAATTTTCAACACAGATGGCAGCAGTGTGCAGGAACGGTAGGACACATGACCTTTCTGACAAAAATGCGTCTGACCGCTCCTCCGTAGGTCACTGTGATGAGACAAGACAAGAAGCCACTTACAGCTGAGGCTATGGAGACCATGTGGATGTATGCTGATCATCTACTCGATCTCTTTAGCTCGGGTCCTTCCATCGCCAAGCGGAAGATGAACCCGACAGGATTTGTCAAATTCTGCAGACGCTATAAAGCTGATAAGCTCGTTAATTACCCAGATAACGAAGGATTCAAGAATATGTCTCTTCCTCTGTGATCGAGAAGGTCGTATCATCCTACAATGCATCGTAATAGCCTGTACAATTTAGTTGAAGCCCATGTAATCACAGACAACAGAATCTGTCCGCAATGGAAGGTTCGCATGTACTATGAATCTTGTCTCGCCCTCCGAGTGCGCGAATTATTGACCCAGATCGGCGAGTGAAGCTACTGAGGATGGAATTACTGTAAACGTGGTGCCAGCAACACATAAAACACAGTGCCTCAGTACTCAGTGGAATCCCTTTTTTGGGCTGACTCGGAGCCCAAAATGGAAGTCAACAAATGAGGGCATCAGAATTATGTGAATTACGTCAAGTTCAAGCCTTTTATCGCTACCATACCGCTTTCAGGAGATTTTAAGCATATACACCTTATTGTTCCAGATACACATGTCTGCAGAGGCTGATTGCTCTGTATGCCACAAAAAAGGAACTTTGCGATGTTCTAGGTGCAAGATCGATCTTTACTGTGTTAGTTCTGACTCTCTTTCTTCCCCCGGGATGATTAATTATTCTTGACGACACCGTTACAGTCAAAAACCTGCCAACGTGTGCACTGGCGCTTTCACAAACATATCTGTGTTTGGCAGCCTTCTAGCCACGGTGCGCTCAACTACCGTCAGGGGCTACCTCCTTTCGCCGACAATGTCAACGGTATCATTATCCATTGTAATGTGGAGAGACCTTCGAAGGGCATTTTCGAGCCGACAATCATCGAGCCAACGCACAAAATATATCGCAAGGGCTTTCACGCTTCCTTATTCCGAACAGTTGGGCTCCCAATCATTGTCCATCGCCATCACCCTGTGAACGGCCCTGGGGGAAATGCAAGGCTCGATAATCAGATTGCGACATATCTGATGATCGAACCAGCGGACGGTCTTGCAGATCGGCAGTAAGTCCCTATCGGTTTTCACTCGTGTAAAGCATGAGGCCTAACAGGTGTTGAATGTAGATGGCAGAGCTGTGCTGGAACGGTAAGGCCTATGGTCTTTTATATATATCAATGTTTCTGATCGCCCTCTATCTACATTCATAGGTCACTGTGATGAGACAAGATGGAAAGCCTCTTACAGCTGAAGCTATGCAGACCATGTGGGAGTATGCTGGTAATCTCCTCAGAAGCTTTAACATAGGTCCCTCCTTCGCGGAGCATGTAAGCCCAACAGATTTCGTCAATTTCTGCCGACGCTATCAGGCAAATATGCTCGCAGAAAATCCAAATCATGAGGGATTCAAAAATATGCCTGTTCCCCTGTGATCGAAAAGGTCCTATGTTATTCACATATCGTAATAGCTTGTACAATTCAGTCGAAGATCATACAGTATCAAACGATACAGTAAAGTTTGTGGTGATGCAAGTCTCTCATATTATCAGTTAGACGAGACCAGGAATGAGTCTATACTTCACCCTCTCCGCATATTTGTCCCACTCAGCCCCAAAATGACCCCTCAAAAACTCGTCTTCCCTCTTTGACCGAGAAATCGTCACCCATATACCAAGGATATATTGCATCACCCACACCACCGCCACCGTTTTACCAAACGTTGAATCTAGCCACCCACACACGCGTAAGAAAGATCCAGGGCTCGCATGCAAAATCGTAAGTCCTGTTGTCGCAAGTGCCGCAGCGGTGTAACTCGGATGCCGGACAAAGGAGTATGGCCCGTCAGTGACGAGTTTATGGTCTTTTTTGATGCTGAGTTCGTGTGTGAAATGCCGCCCGAGTGTGCGAATGGCCCAGATGCGTGTAATGCTACTGAGCATGGTAAGCGCGGTGCCAGCAATGACATAGCGATCTAAACTGAATGCAGGCAATTTTCCATTTCGAAGAAGCACAGAGAGAACTTTGGAAGACGTGGACGACGGAAAGAGCTTCGATAGGGCGATAGCACCCTCAGCAATGCATGGAGCCCACGCTAAGATCTACGTTGGTCATGCGAATGAGTCGAAGATACAGCTATATGATGTGCACGTACACGTAGAGTAGTAGGGAGAATAAATGGTACCAAGACCTCGTAAAATGATCCTTTTACTCGTTCTGACACATCCGCTGGAGGGTTTGGGCGGGTGAGCGCAGAGTTAAACGAGGAAGTCGACGCAAATATAAAGGGTAGTTTGGGGTATAAGATGAGATTGTTCATGGTTGCGGTCCAAGTCCACCATTCAAGTACGTGCATTTATTTTATATCAACCTCATGAGAGCTTCCGAGCCCGATTTCCGGACTTTTATAAAACTTGCTGACGTTGGTGCCCCATGATGATCAGTGATCACGTCAGTTTCGGTTCAATAAAAACTAACCGGGCGGCAATCGGGCGCGGTTGTTTGCACTTGTTGAATTCGAAGGCCAATGATAAGCAAGCACAAACAAAGTCCCAACTGATGCTCATATGATTTGTGTATGATATAAAGATGTTGGGTGTTGTTAATGACAATGTAAATGGCTCAAATGCGTGTGATGAAGCTAAGCTAGAAGATACCAGGTAATAGTCTATACCTCACTCTTCTCGCATACTGGTCCCATTCATTTCCAAAATGTGCCTTCAGATATGTATCTTCCCTCACCGTCCGAGCGAATACCATGCCGATGCCCGCAAAAAATGCTACCGCCCACACTGCTGCCAGCCCTCTTCCAGTCCATAGCTTGAGCCACCCTGACACACGAAGGAATGATCCAGGACTCGCATGTAAGATTGCAAGACCTGTCCCAGCGATGGCGGCACCAATGTAACTGGGATGACGAACGAAGGCGTATGGGCCTCCTGTTATAAGTTTATGTTGTTTCATAACGCTAAGTTCCAATGTGAAATGGCGTCCAAGCGTGCGAATGGCCCAGATCCGCACGAAGCTGCCAAGAGCGGCGAGTGCAGCACCAGCAAAGACATAGCGATCCGGGTTAAACGAAGGAAGTTGTCCAGTTGGGAGAAGGGTATCAAAGAGTTCCGAAATGAAGGGCGGAGGAAAATTTGTTGCAAGAGCGATGATAGATTCCGCTATGCATGGAATCCAAGGTGTAGTCTGAGACTGATGAGAACCAAGATACAGAAGAGGAGGTTGATCCACATACACCGATGACAGCGGGCAAAGCGGGCAGAATACGCTCGTACAGCGGGCCTTTCACTCGGTCCGATGTATTAACAGGAGGATTAGGACGCGCAAAGGCGCTGCTAACACAATAAGTAGAAACAATGACGAAGGGTAGTCTGGGAAGTGACATGCAGTTAATTGTAGGTGAGGAGCATATGTGCACCCACTATGAGTATTATATCTTGGGCACATCATTGATCTATCTCACGCTAAAGTCCCTTCCTAACCACAGACGGAGTGATTGGCATCTGATACTTAGATTGTCAGAGAGATGGTAATTGTGACATTGTTAGTCCATTTTCGACAATGAAAGCTGCAATGCTATAATTTTTCGAGCGCAATTGCGCAAGCTGACCTTAAGACGAGTCAAAAGCATCTGAAATGATCAAGTTTCATCCATAGGGCCGCGTATATCACCTTGGCCCATGTGAGATCGGGAAGTGGTATTGCTATTGAAGGCGGTCGTGTATAAGAGCGATCACGGGCGGGAAAAACTTTATCCTCTTGCCAGCATGAACTCGACCAGCATAGTCGTTAACAAAATAGCAACGCAGCAAAACATACGGTTGCTCTGTTTTCGTTCCTGCCGTGAGCGTGGCTACACTGCCGACAGGCTATAAGGCGGGTTTCGCTAATGGGTATATTTTTGCTTCAGTGGCGTGTAGATCTGTGTAGATATGATTAGAACGAGACTATGCTGCAGATTAACATTTCTCTCAGCTGCCGTGATCATGGTTTATGTCGAGAAAGAAGATATCCCAATGGACGAGTTATTTCTCGGTAAGCGCCGGCCAAGGGAGATGTCACGAAACCGTCACCGTAATAATGAGAACTGCGGCATGCTCGGGTCTGGTGTGGCGCACCAATTTTCGGTTCCCTTTATCCTCCTCACATCCTTCTGCTTTTCCCCCTTGAATCTGCTTTCCGATTTTCTACCGTCTCTGTCGCTTTCATCTGTTCATTTCTGACGGTAGATTAAATACTGATATATTTTGTGCAGCTACTGGGATTATAATTCTTGTCTTCGGACCAGTAATTTCTGGCCATGCACATATCCGCTCTTTCTGTGCTTTCAAGTCTCTCTTTCTTCTCTATCGCCCGGGCATCTGTTACAGTATATGGCCAAATCCCATATGCAGCTTCATCCGCCTCGACGAGTGCCGGGGCAGCTTACACTGGAGCTGCCGCTTATGATCCCACAGTGCTAACACCTCCCGCATTGCCAAATCCCCTGCCAAATCTGCAACCGGGAGTGCAAATTGGGAGTAGCACTTCCAACACGGGGGGAAATTATACGCTATCGATTCCACAAATTGGTGCATTTTATGGATTCAGTATCGAAGTATCCGTCGTTACCCAAGTCCGTAAGTGCTGCTCTGTGCATTTCATGAAAGTATAATTCACCCCTTTCATCCAGTTGGCTTAAACTCGTATGTTGGTCCCCGATAGTCTTGTTTTTAGTCTGACAGTGGGCTCAGATCATTTATTATGCCAACATTCCTGAACTTGATGGCGAACATCAAAGAACGTGCTGGAGCTGTTCACGTTCGGGTCGGTGGTAATACTCAAGAATATGCTACCGTCGTTCCCAGTCTATCAGACGGCAAAGCCATGGAAAAGGACAAAGAATCAGTTAACAATCCAGTGCGTCAATAGACGGGCTTCTCATTTCCATTCACTTATGCAATGATGCAGACTCTAACGCCGACACTTTACCTCACCCCAGAAATCTTTTACATGCTCGGAAACATATCCTCTCTTGTTAACGTAAACTGGTATCTGGGTATGAAGGTTTTCTATGTAGCGTCGCCCAAATCTGACATTTATCTTTTATTCAGGTATCCCCTTCAACGACACTTCGAATTTCCGCCTACAAATTGCTGAGATCAGTGAAGCCGTGTTAGGCCCTCATCTGCTTGGCCTGCAAGTTGGCAACGAACCCGATCTATACGTCAGGTGAGCCCTTCACCCCCTTTAATCCATTTCGTCATTTAATACATTCTTTCAAAGCCATGGACATCGTCCGGATGGTTATAGCCAAGCCAACTATGTCGCTGAATTTGGTCAACTGATTACCGCTTTGAATGGCGATAATGCTGTTCCGATTAGAAACAACCTCATTGGCCCATCTGTTTCGGGGACTTGGTCCCCAGAAAGTGTGTTTGACGCTGGGCTTGTCATTGATTATGGAAGCAACATAGGCGCTCTCTCGGTTGAACAGTAAGCTTCTAATAGTGTTAATTGATCTAGGAAGCTGACCGCTTGTTAGCTATCCCACGGACAATTGTTATCCTGAATACAAAGTAGGAACGTACCATGATCCGCAACAGGAGTTCCCGACATACCTTACGCATACCGCCGGACAAACCCTCGTGCAGCCATATCTCAACTCTACTAATTATGCTCAGTCAGTTGGGAAGCCTTTCTTGATGTTCGAAACCAATACCGCTTCGTGTGGTGGTTTCCCTGGTGTCAGTGACAGTTTCGGATCCGCACTATGGGCGTTGGATTATGGACTTCAGATGGCGTACACAAACTTCTCTGGCGCCATGTTGCACGTCGGTGGACAGAATGTATACTATAACGTAAGTCTTCTCTCGCTTTCATATGCACATTTTTATCGACAAACTTCTTTGTAGCCCTTCACGCGTAAGCTTCCAATGCCGAAAACCTGGATAGACGATTGCTAAGATAATTGCAGCTCCACCAACGAACCAGTCGAGTTACCACCAATGGACGATTGGCCCTGTTTACTACGCTGTACTTGTGACAGCTGAAGCTCTAGGCCCCACTGGCACAGCCCAAGTGACAGATCTCAACATGAATCAGAACGAGTTCACGCCTGGCTACGGTATCTACGAGAACGGCAAACTGGCTAAACTCGCGCTGTTCAATTACATGGACGACCTCCAAACTGGCAGTGCCGCCTATACCGCGGTTATTTCGATCGACGGACAAGCAATGGGACTTCCGAATGGCGTGCCCCCACAAGTGAAAGTGAAGTAAGTATTCATCGCTAGAAGGGTTCCAAAGATTGCTCATATGTTATTATCTTAGGCGACTGGCTTCGTCTTCGGTTTCCAACCATGCAAACATCACGTGGGCAGGACAGGTACGTACACTGACCTCATCATTCTCCTTCATCAGAACTGATTGGATAACCTTAAGACCCTCGGGGGTGTCTTCGAGTCTGATGGTCGCCTAATGGGCGACCTCCAAGTCGACATGGTGACATGTGACCAAAATGCCAATACATGCCAGATCAAGGTCCCTGCACCAGGCTTTGCGCTTGTCTTCTTCAACGACGATGTTTACAACGAGGTTAACACCGCCGCGCCGTTGACATTTGCCACTACTGCGTGGACGAAGACGATAAACACGGCAACAATCGCGCCTGGAGTGTTGGCTACGTCGAATGGACGAGGCAAGACTGACGAGATGGGCAGTACGAGTCGAGAGCAGAATGGCGCAGTCATCGGTACAAAACTATACATCAGCACAGGTGGTATGGCGCTCGCTGCGATGCTACTAGGAGCATTGGTTATTGGGAGAGCTTTGTGAAAATGTGGAGCATGCCGGGAGGACAGCACATATATACCACTCGGGAGGTAGCGTGACTTTGTTGTTTGCACGGTAACCCCCATGGACTGTTCGATTATGTACTTTACTACTCACTTAAGTTTGTGTCTTGAATATTGCTGTCATTTTTGTGTGCTGGACGAGGTTTCACACTTGCAATTCCACGTCGGAGGAGAGAGGTGAAGGGATAGATAAAATAAATACTTATTTTATGTAATGCTAAGCAAAATAACTCACATGTTTATTACTTATGCACCCAACTCACTGCCAACACTTGGTTCGATCGCCTCTCCCTTTGGCTCCGGACTTGCACGTCTCCGTCATGAGTTCCAATTGACCCATACACCAATCACTTTGAAAGCCAATGGAAACTCCAATTGCAAGGAAATTTTTTAAGTACATGTTACTTATATGCAAAAGTTGTCGCTCCTCCAACCACTTTGTACTGTCAAATGGAGATTCCGCACAGTGAGTTTTAAAGTATATATAGATTGCTGATTTGCTGGCCATTTAGATTTCCATACTCATAAATGAACCTGACCGTCTCACCAGTTTTTCTTGCTTCAATTGAGACGCTCAACTCGGTCAAGTTGTCATCAAACACTTTGAAAGTCAAGGATTTACCGCCCATCTACGCTTGTGACCAGATCAACTCCATGAGCGTTGGCGCTCGATAACAGGCCGTGGTATGATTGGGACAATGTAGGTCTAGTGTCAAAGATGAAACTTACAAACCACTCCGCAAGCGACGGAAGCCGCTACTGATTCTGCGTGTACGCGGCGAAACATATGGATCAAACGGAACAATCAGCATCCCGACTGATCTGCTGACAAGGCAGTAACTGTCTCGATGTCCCTTAAAATCTACTATCAGTAGACTCTGGTCCTATGAAGAACTCCTGCGTCTTTCGTAGCTCACTTTATCCAGGATTATGTTGCTAGTCAATTTGTCCCTATTGTTTGCCTCAACGCTAGCTTTTAATGCATCTACCCGGCCTCCAAATCCACCACCGAGCAAGGATGAGCAATTGAAGGTACCAGTCTTTGACCATTTGTTTGTCAAGGTCTTTAAGTGGTTCCCACCGGTAAGTATTTGGCCTCGATCTGCTTTTACAATTAATATTTACCATTTAGTAGATTGTGGCTTCAGTACCTTGTATTGCTGCCACCGCTGTCGGACTTGCTTCGAAACTTCCTTCACCAACCTCATCTCAAATCCTTTCAGTGCTCCTACCAGCGGGTCACTTGCCCGATTTAACGCCAGATCGATACCTCATTGCCAGTGCTGTTCTAACTGTCACTGCGAGTTTGGGTCGCATTTGGTGCTTCCGTGTACTCGGTCGATATTTCACCTACAATCTGGGTATTCAGAAGGATCACCGCCTCGTAACCAGTGGTCCTTATTCCTTTGTCCGTCACCCCAGTTATACAGCCGCGTTGCTCGGTCTGACTGGGATCTCGCTCACCCATGTATCACCGTCATCATTCGCACGTTCTTGCGGATGGCTTGATACCCCTGTGGGGAGATTCCTCGCGGGATTATGGTTTCTTCATTACTTGTGGGGACTATCCGTAGTGTTCACCCGCCTCAACCGGGAAGATACGATGTTGAAGAAAGGATTCGGTGACGAATGGGAGCAATATGCAGCCAAGGTTCCGAACAGGCTTATCCCCTGGATATATTAGTCCATGGTTTGGACGCTTTTCAATGATGAACTATCAAGACCTTTTAATGGGCTACTTGAATAGTGTTGATCTAGTGCTGCATACAGCTGGTCTTTCAGTTTACACTTACTCCAACGTCACTACTGGCTTCGACTTTATCGCCACTGTTCCCACTTCATAGCGTCAAGCTCCGAGCTGAAATGACCTTGATCACACGGACTCCTTTGTATATTACTACATAACGACGTCAACATCATCCCATTTGTAGGGAAAACATTTACCCGAAGATCGGTAGGCCAGGTAGATTTCTAGGTTTGATATACCCTTCGGCGCTCGGAAGCTGGTAGTCTTTCGCTTCTGTTTTGCGAGGGCATATACATGCTATTCCTGCCGATTACGATTTCAAGTTCTGAAGACCTCAAGGCCATGTGGCGTCACTGAGGCTGGATATTGGGCGATTTTGGTACAGTCAAGACCTTGTTGCGATAGAGTCGGATAGACCAAGCGCCCGCAAGCCGTGGATAAGCAAGGACAATGTTCCATTCCGATACACAAATTTCGTCGTTTCTTGATCAAGCTCAGCTCGCTGATGGGATTGCGAGAGATTGCGAGTTCAGCTAACGACCAGGAGGATATATTATAAGACTCTTGGGCATCCTACTGGCCTGGGCTGCCATCTTGCATCGAGTTTGACGTTAAGGACGGTAACTCAGCCTACAAATCTTCCACCTGCTAAGACTCGGAGATAAAGCCACTTTCGACATTTTATTCCTCAAGTTCAAGTACCCACTCGCAAGTTTTGTGCCACTGTTTCCTACTTTTTGTGGATATTTATTCTCACTTAATAGATCATGGTTTCAGTGTGTTGTATTGGTGCGGCTGCAGCTGTATTGGGTTCAGGTTTCCCCTCACTGCTTCTTTTCAGGTTCTCTCAGACCCACCTCCCAGAAGGGCAGTGGTCAGACTTGCCGCCTAATCGGTACCTCGTCGGTAGCGCTCTTCTCGGAATCTTCGGTAGTTTCGTATGTGTTGCTTCCGTACGCTCGGTCGTCACTTCACGTATGACCTGAGCACCAGAAGGGCCATCGTTTAATAACTGAGGGTCTTATGCATATCCACTGTCTATGCAATGGTCGCAATATCCTCATTCACATGTCACCAAGTCCATTCGCACGGTCGTACGGGTGGCCTGACACTCCCGTCGGGAAATTCTCATGGGGTCGGAGCTCATTAACTTCGCGTGGACGGGGTACGTAGCAATCATTCGGAAAGAAGATGTATTATTTTAACAATTCTGCGGAGAGTGAAAGAGATACACAGTATATAGTAGGTTACATACAGGAGCGTTCCTTGGATATATTTGCAGCTCCAAGATTGCTAATACGTTGAGATTGGACGGTTGGGAAAATCCCGTCAGCTGTGACTTTGATGTCTCTGATTATTTGCATGATGTTCAGCGAAATGATGCAGGGCTGAGGGACATCGGCGGTGAGATTGACATCGCCAGCTTTGCCTATAAAAAATGGTAGAATTAGCAATTATTGACATCGAGGACGTACAGAGGGCGATGTCCTGAGGGAAGGATAAACGCGGATTTCTCCTTCAGGGGTCTATTGTCCAATTATGGCATGGTGTTTCTTTCGGCAACGTGTCAAATTGACAGCCAGAATTTTTGCAGGTCACTTGTGGCGTCAACGCAGAAGTGCAGCAGGTTTGGACACATTCTCCTCAGGACGAAGCTAATCGACGGATCAGCGGATATACACTTGATAGCTGTAAAGCTCGGTTCTCGCTCGTCTGGGCTAAATAAGTCTCGATGTATGCCAGCCTTACTTGAAACGTTTAGCATTATGGCGCCAATCATGATGGTAGTCGTGGGTTGCCGTCGGCCACGATCAGCCATCTTTGGCTGGAAAATCATCCCTGATATGATGCAATGCGCCCACAAGAACAACGGATCCAGACGCCACTCTAACTGCTTCAGTATGCCTCGCGGAAAGAGGTATGTTTGTTGCGCCACTGATTCTAAGGATGAACATTATGACTATCAAACGTCATACGCGTAACATAAAATGACCATCAACGACATACTTCAATTGTTATGTCTTCATATGTGCGGGGGTGGCGGGACGGACACCATACTATTCTTATCGACGACGTCGCACGGATATCGCAACCATGCCCGAAACACTCTATTCGCCCCGTCGACATCACCGGCGGGAGGTCCGTTTGCGGTAAGCTCACAAAAAATCCGAACTTCCTGGGGTCAGCAGGGAAAAAACTTATGTATCCTCACTTCAACGTCACCACGTGTGTCTAACATACTTAAGTGAGTCAATCGCTCGCGCCTCTTGATCTGATAACGCCCCCCAACGACCTTCATGACTGCCATGTATCACCTTCTCAGAATACCGTGTCTATTTGTGGCCACAGCCTTATTCACTGCGGCATATACTGCACCTAACTCTCCCGCCAACCGTGCGGACCGTGTCCAAGGAGCCCTCTATGAGCGGGTCATGCCCATTGTATATCCCATTGTTCAGAAGGTATGGCAGAGTCTCCACTCATTCCGATACCTGCTAAACCGATCTATTCGGCGCAGCTCACAAGTATAATACCTGCTGTCGCCGAAAGTGCTGTCATACTTTCCATGAACTTCTCTTCGGAAACGTCAAACAAAGTCATGGCAAACCTCGTGCTAAACGGGGATTTACCCGATGCCACGTTAAACATCTACTTTATCGTTGGTGTCATCCTCACGTGTGCTGGAAGCTTCGGTCGCCTCTGGTGCTTCCGCGCGCTCGGGCGGCACTTTACCTACGAACTTTCTATCCTGAAAGGTCATAAACTCATCACCATTGGCCCATATGCTTATGTGCGGCATCCAAGCTACTCCACCGGTATAGTAGCGGTGCTAGGGATAACCATCATGCACGCGAGTCCTGGGTCATTCGTACGCACCTGTGGGTGGCTTGACACTACGATGGGGCGATCTATTGCGGGTGTCTGGGCCATATTAATGTTGTTGGGCTGGGTGTTATCTTATTCACGGTCAAAAGTTGAGGATGCGTATTTGGAGAATCACTTCAAAAAGGAGTGGGATGCTTATGCAAAGAGGGTGCGCTACCGACTCTTCCCTGGAATTTATTAGATTTTGCTTTGGGAGCATATCTAGCATATACATAAAAACAGCGACTTCTGTAGCATAGTGGCCTTTCATGTATATCCTACTACCTACTGTTGTACGAGTTCTTTTGAACTGAGCTTCGACGCCATAGAGATTACATATCACTTTACCTTCTTACGGCTCAAAAAATTTTCCCTGCACTATGTCATCGCCTTGGACAGAAACGGCTGGGTTTAGGACCCATCGTATTATCTCCAACAAAACAGACGATGACGGCGTGGTTCAAAACCACACCAATTCCTTGCCATATGGGGTTCTGTGACATGGCAAGTTGGTCAGGGGACAAAAGCAATGAGGCGGACTTTCTCCGCAATTGTTGAATGGGGAGGGATCTCCGGCACAGTGTCCGAACGCCCTGGATTATACGTGGCAAGGCTCCAAATGACGCTTTCTGTACGTCTGGAAACTGGTGGAGGATCATTACCGTGAGGTCTCTTACTCAAGAATTGGATATTATGTGGCAAGGTCGGGAGACCTATGTCGGAGGATCGAGTTAATAGACCATCGAAGCAAAGAAGGGAAGCCTGTTAAGTATTTCTTTCTCAGCGTCACTACAATATATGATATATGCAGTGCGCTCCGGGACACCAAAGCACGCCAGCCGCTTTTCACCCAAGATGCGTGGCGGTTATGATCTTGAATTGACATACCGTTGATTTGGTGCGGTAGTATATATTTTCAGTTCCAGGGCCTCCATTGTATCCATCAATCAGTTTTCTTGACATATTGCAGTGGTTCATATCGCTGAAGCTTTGCGTACGCCGGTGGAGCTTCGGGGGGATAAACAATTTTTGCCAGCGAAAACAATTGTCTGAGATCAGTTTTAGACCCCTCTGGTAAGTCATTGTAAGCGTTCATATGTGCCTGAACGTATCACGGAAATTAGAGTCGCGGCGGAGGACATGATTGTAGCATCGTACCTCCACACTTTCCCAACCACCAAATATCACAAACGTGTTTTCGTCATCTGTGTCGGGCGCAAACGAAAGTACCCCACCACTCGCCTCTGCAATTTTTGACAACAATTGCACGGCTTTCTCCCTGTTATCTGGCTCGATCATAATCAGCACAAGGACTTCGGTGATAGGCGTTTTAAAGGCTGTTTTGAAGGTATCGGAGGAGAATTGAACGTGGCACGATCTGGTAGGCTTCAAGTGAGCGATCAGACTTGCGATCGCTGCTTTCGGATGATTACCACCATTATCAAAAGCTGATCACCATTGATCAGATATCTTGTTACAGTTACGATGACAGCAGACCAAGAATTACTAGCAAAGATGTAGCCCGTCATCGGATCTTTCACCCCAACTCCATAAAAGATCGATCTGCATGATCCTTGGCATTTACATGATGAAAAGATTTGCGATCACTCACCCGCTCCCTGCAATATTTTTAAAGATCGGCGCTGTTGTTGCGTTCAGTGATAGATTTGCTGGATTGCCAGCATCGGCGAGGTCAAAGGCTTGGGGTGCAGGAAATATTAGGACATCGACTAAGGGAAGGGCCATGTTGGTCTAAGGCTGGCAGGGGAACAGTTCGGCTTAAAATGCACAGAGAGTCATACTGCGAGGGACCAAACTAGAGGGACCAAACAAGTTCTGGGATTGAAACTCACCTATAGTAGCGATCCATTTCAAGCGCTCGAGGTTTAACCATACTTATCAGATCCTTCATGGTACTGAGTTTCGATCTGCGAAGATCCCACCCGCTCGTTATGCTGGGAAAGACGTGGTTGATTTTGCTATCCTTTGGAGTAAATACATATTAAAGATATACGGGTAAAGGTCAAAAGTGATCGTAGCTAATAGCTCTGGAGATCGAGTCCATGATCTTATACAAGTTCTTTAGTTGCCAGAGTATTTAGTCAGCTTGGTGTGGACGATCAACTCTTTGTTTGCAAGGGAGTACAAAAGATCGAGGGCAGCCTTGACTTCAGGTTTCTTGACCATTTCCCAATGAGCCTATGAAGTGGTAAGATTGACGTGACCTCTAACATTGAGGGAGAAACCTTACCTCAACCGAAACCCATCCTCCTATCAGAATAATCTTGTTCTTATCCTCAACAGTCTCGCCGAAAACGAGCATCTTCTCGCTTGCCTCCGAGATCTTTGACAAAATTTCTACAACCTTGGCGCGATTCTCCTCAGCATTCAGAGTCAACACAAGGATTTCTGTGACAGGCTTTTCGAGGGCCACTGGGAGATCAGAAAACTTGACGTGATACATCTTAGTCTCTCCATCGAATGCGGGCAGTAAGTGGCTGATGAGTGTAGGGTAGTTCGCTGCCTTCATGAGAGCTGCATGATGGTCCAGTGTCTCCCAGTCTGGAGATCAAAAAAGTGTCATAAAAATCCATCTGAACTCGCTGTCCAAGAAACATACTAAGAAAGAAAAATGCGCCATCAGTCTGGCCAGCAGCATTTGGCTCGATCTGTAATCCATGGTACACCGGTCTTCAGGATTGGTCAATGATTGTTATAGCGTCACGATAAGCAGGCAGCCTACGCTATGAGACCTTCAGTCTTGAGAACGATATCGAACGCAGGGTATACAATGCTGGGGTTAGCGATGAAAGCTGCAGTTGGAGGCAGGAAGATGATCTCAGTGGTGGGAATAGCCATGATACTAGTAGATACTCGAAAGATAGACAAGTCGAATGATCCCGTCCAATAACTATTGACAGCTTTTATAGATCAACGGGTGTGGACGAATGTCCCCATTGGCTTCGAGAAATGCTTGGTAATTTTCGCAAACACCAGATCGTGGATAACTATTCTCAGTGTGAGATGCTGTGAGATGATGGACAATATCGGTTCTTTCGTTGGATATATCTCATGCATCAGCAATGATTTACGCGACAAGGATATTGGAATTCGGGCGATGAAGCTCAACATTTGACGAAATTGTCGTTCTTGAGGTGTCAGATATAAGTTCATCATTTGGTACGTTAGGTTGGTTAAGATGGTCAGTTGACCAGAAACTAGGGGTAAGCTAAAATTAGGGAGGGAGAAGAGCGAGAGAAGGTGCTTAGCGAAATCATGGTTAACCTGGACAGGTCAACTGAAAGCCTGGCAACTCATCTGAACCTCTCGGCAGTCGGATAGAAAGTCTGGGCAGGTCAGTGGAAAATACTTGGTTCCACAGTCTTCGGGCATTAATTTCGTGGCCCATGTGACCCCTCTAAACATCGAAATTCCAAAGAAGCTGGAGAAGACGCACCATGGGATGAATCAGAAGTTATGCTAAGCACTCCGTGATGAATTATCTACACAGGTGCCTTAGTCTCTGGGATATATCCATGCACATATATAACATGGAGCATTTAATAACTCCTCCCTCTTAGATTTAAGTGTAGTTAATGCTTGGCATGTCAATGTGGACGGAATATCACTGTTATCTGATCATAACTTGCTGGATATTGGCTGTCCTGCCAATCTCTGTCCACGCGATAACATTGGCTTGATGAATTTCTAAACAACATTCAAGATAATCATACATCGAGATGCGATGAAACACACCTCATACACAGGGGTTATCTCTGTTTGATTGAGTGGTTCCGCTTGAGCACGGTTCCACAGTGCTTCATAAACTCGGCCATCGTAAACACCTAGGGCGCTGTAACATATAAGTCAAAACGCGAACCGCGCTTGTGCCTAGGGTGTAACCGACCTATCCAAGTTCCAGTCAGAAAATCCGAAGGCATCAGTGAACCCAATCGCATTTGGAAGCAGTTCGGTGCATAATGTGTTAATGGCTAGGCGGAGATCACGAGTGGGATCAGAGGCACCATCTTTGCGAATCAGTCCGACAGAAAAAAGATCAACTAGAGCCGCCTCTGCAGTGGTCAGGACATACTGCATCCAAACAATACTTGTCAGGAACTCGGCCGCCATAAATTATAAGATGTGGGACACGTACAAGCCGATAAAGTTCAGCTATGCATTGTTTCTCTGTTGCTTGAAGACTCTTAAGCTCGTCTATCAATTGTCCTACTTGTGCGGCAACGAATGCTTCTGTTACCGCCTTGGATATCCTCTGATTTATACTTGCATCAGGATTATCTGGGTTGCGAGCAAATTCTTGGACCATAAGAGCAGCCCGTCGTTCAAGAAGAAGGATGATAGCAGCTGTGTCGTTCCAAGATGTGCGATTAAGCGGCGAAATTTCTGGCGTGTGGTCAAGTAGAAGGCGGAGATATATAGTCGATGGCGACAGAAGTAACGCAGAAGGATGATCCGATGCAAAAAGTGATTTATATGACTTGGCTGCGGCTCGCACGACCTGTCCATCAAGAACAAAGTTGTCCCCTTCATAACTGATTGACTGTTAACGAATCTGTTTTATGTGGTGTGAAGAGCAGACTGACGTTACGCTGGGAAGATAGTCCGCGTATAGGCGACCCACTCCAGAAAATGCACTGTAGCCGTGCCCTCCCATTGAACGTCGAGCTGTCTCGAGGTCATGCACGCTTGTGGTTGATGTAAGGACTTTCAAACCACAGGTGATTGCATGCATCTCAGCCAGAAGAGATGCGTCCCCGGCGGAAAGACGGCTTGACATTTCTTGGAAGGCATGAGTCTGAAATCAGAAAAAGATGAGTTTGCGAACACCATTTCATGAAATGGATAAGTACCACCCGACGCCCTAAATGAATGAACACATACGCGCGAGATAGGATGGGGAGAAGGCGGTAGTACGTTGATGGGTAGGATATGACTTGGCGCTCTAAGCCTTCCCGATCTTCTCCTCCCTGTCTACGTACAGTAGCGTATCGAATCGAAATAGTGGCAGCTGCGTAATGATGAGGATATCGTCAGGGTTAGAAATGGTTTCTGGTTCCCACCTTTGGCAACGGTCCAGCCGGCAGTAGTGACCATGCTAGGCGGATACGTCTGTACTAAGCACATACGTAGTTTCGGTATAATTCAGATTACCTTGAGCGAATGTAGAGCATCTAATTCAGGTTTAAAGTTTATTCAATCTTGCACCGAGAGCACACTTACTCCGCCATAGCTCAATTTTGCATGAGGAGGTTGCACGTATTGTCCATCCTTACTCACTTGAGCGAACTTCGAGAGCATATTCTCTCGCGGAATCCGAATATGATCGAATCTTGCAAAACCGTTGTCCATAGCCGCCATTCCTAATATTCAGGTCAGGCAAACATATGAAAGTATCATAGTTCCTACCTCCCACGGCTTTGGGGCCAATATCACCTATTGTGATACCAGGCAACACGCTGTGGTCCTCTAAACTATGTGTCAATCTCAGATATAGACATTACTCATATACTCACCGAGTGATCTTAACTGCACAAAGAACAAATGAGGTCCGAAATCCTTTCCTCCAGATAGTATCAGCTTTGCTTGGACTACGCCATGTGTCGCCGTCTTTCCCAAAGAACCAATCCACCATTTACTGCTAGTTAGTGTAGGGGAATGTATTTCAAATTCCTGGGTATCTGGGATATATGCTGCTGTTGTTTCCAGTCGCGAAACATTTGTTCCGTGACCAAGTTCCGTTTGTAGATAGCAGCTATATAATGGTGTTAATAAGGCGATAAAGCACAGCAGGATCAACTACCGTTACCCTTGAATGCCTTTGGTATTGGCTAGATGCTTGTACATAGACAATAAATAATCAGAGCCTTGAGAAAGCAAAACTGGTTCAAATGCTGTAAAGAATCATGTTGTATCAATGGTGAAGATCTAGACATGTGGCAGACGAGTATAAGTGATACCTATGATGTGCAAATGAATTGGAAGGACCTCGGATAAGATCGACATTGCGTCTGAGGTCTCTTGAGGTGACCATTTGCATAGCTCTTGAAGCTCCGTTAATCGAGTTGTGATGGCAATGGCCCTGTTATAAAGGTCTGTCCTTCCAATGAAATCCCTTATTCGCCATGTATCTGTGAATAACTCCGCTAGAGAGTGTGATGAAGTGAGTTACTTTGCATCCTTGGCGAAGGCTGGGTCCTTGGATAAGACCTCTTCGAGCTTCGCGTGGTCGTCCCATTTCTTGCGCCCACCTAAAGTACGTTGCGATGTCAATACGCTACAATATTCAAATACACTCAACACTTGTGATGAAATTCAAACTTGCCGTACAGATAATCCCGAACAACGGAAACGTCAAAGCTAGCACGCGCTCGTGCTGAGTCGATATCAACCTTGGTCTGGTCACTTATACTGATCACCATCTTGAATTTAACGCCATGCAAAGTGTAAAGGACCGGTTATACTCTTGACTCTCAGGCTATAGCGATTGTGGTTCTAACGGGGGGTAATCGGGGGCCGCCCCCCGTGATACTAAGACCCCATTATGTACTTACCTAATATTCCTTTTAGGAGCGCAAGAATTGAAGAAGCACCTCTGATTAGGTAAATTTCCAAAAGTAGGATAAGTCGTTCGCGATTTTTGAGGCCTTTCAGTTGCCTTTCAGCCTTGATCTTCTCCCAGTTCAACGACTAAGAACCGGTTTCTATTATTTAGAGGACCAGGTAAGACCAGACAGATATAAAATAAGTGCCCTTGAAATTGACCGCCTTTGTTTCTTTCCTTGCGCTTCAAGAGCTTCTTTAGAATGCGTCTTCTCCTTGTCCACTCGTTTCTTCTCGGCCTCACCTTCACTCAGGCAGCTGTGACAGTGTATGGACCTCATGTGCCAGGATCCGGAACTATAGATGCTCCATCTGCTTCATACACTGGCGCTGCCTCATATAACCCTACGACTCTAACCCCACCTCCAGTACCTAATCCTCCGCCGGCAACACAGTTTAACATCGTTCTGCAAAATGGTAATGTTGCGGGTTTATCCATACCGCAGCGTGGTTCGTTCTTTGGCTTTAGTATAGAATTCAGTGTTGTTACTCAAGTCCGTGAGTATGCATCACTATAGATCTTACCATTCGCCCACTAACCAATTATCAGTTGGGCTCAACAGGTAATTAGTATAAAATCTTTTCTGACAGGACATGCAAATTGAACTGTTGCAAGCTCGTTCCTTCAAGTTCCTTTCCTTAACTTGATGGCCAACATACGTGAGCGTGCAGGCAGTGTCCACGTTCGTGTTGGTGGTAATACCCAGGATTCGGCTACTCTGGTCGCGAGCACTCCCGATGGTGCTGCTCTTGAAAAGGACAAAACCAATGAATCAAATCCAGTATGATTAACCTACTACTTCCGCCCCCGAGTCTTACCTACCTATCATAGACGGCTACGCCACCAACTATCTTCACTGCGGAGATTATCAAGATGATGGCTAGTATTTCTGCCTTGACAAATGTTCGCTGGTACATGGGTAAGAACAAAGCGAATGATCTATCACACACCGCTCACCGAGGCTCCAGGTGTGCCATTCAATGACACTACCAACTTCCGCCTTCAGATTGCAGAAGTCGGAGAAGCCATCTTAGGAGATTACCTAGTTGGATTGCAAGCAGGAAATGAGCCAGATCTGTACTCACGACACGGACATCGACCTCAAGTGAGTACTATCATGCTCGTTGAATGTTCGTTACTCATGGTACTTCAAAGTCCTATGCGCCAAGTGATTACACCGCTGAATTTGGACTTCTCATTGATGCAATGGACGATGATTCAAACATTTCCAATAATAACCTACTCATCGGGCCAAATTTGGCAGGCGTATGGACACCTGAGGAAGTCTGGGATACTGGTTTTGTCAATGACTACAGCCAACATTTAAGCGCACTCGCAGTCGAACGATACCCCACCGACAATTGTTATGCTCAGTTCGGCGTAGGCACCCCGCGAACTGGCCAAGAAATGTTCCCGACATACCTGACCCACACTTCCGGCCAGCACATTGTGTCATCTTTCTTGAATTCGACCAACTATGCACAGACTGTTGGAAAGCCTCTGATGATGTTCGAAACTAACACGGCATCATGCGGTGGTTTCCCAGGTCTGAGTGACAGTTATGGGGCTGCGTTGTGGGGTATCGATTACGGTCTTCAAATGGCATATAGCAATTTCTCAGGGGCTTTATTCCATGTTGGTGGTCAAAGTGTTTACTATAATGTGCGTCTCTTTATTTGCCATGCCTAGCACCTAGTCTAAAATTGTTCTCTACAGCCTTTCACGCGTATGTTGTCCTGGCGTTTCTCGGGACTCTCGCTGACTTTTTCGCAGCTCCTGTCACGAATCAATCAACATTCCATCAGTGGACCATAGGACCGATCTATTATTCCGCTCTTGTGGTCGCAGAAGCACTCGGGCCTTCGAACCTTTCCCAGGTTGTTGATCTCAATCCTAATGGCGGAAACGAGTTTACGCCTGGTTATGCCATTTATGAGAATGGACAGCCTATGAGGGTGGCGCTTGTCAACTATGTGACCGACCCTACAGGCGCGAGCGATTATACGGCGAGCATCTCCATCGCAGGGTCAACCCCCGCTCAAGTTAAGGTCAAATATCTATCGGCTACTTCGACAGCCCAAAAATATAACTTTACCTGGGCCGGACAAGTGAGTGGTACTCGCTAACTAGCAAAGTGGTCATCTTCTCACTTAACCTCATCAGACCTTCGGAGACGTCTTTGGGTCAGACGGGAGACCGGTAGGCAACATCGATATTCAAACAGTCCCCTGTGATCAGGCAGCGGGCGTCTGCCAAATCAAAGTTCCCGCACCTGGCTTCGCTCTTGTTTTCCTCTCCGACCAAGCTCTTTCCGAGTCTGACCAGGGACCCACTATGACCTTCCCTACGACCGCATACACGAAATTGCAGAACACTGTCACTATCGACCAGGCTGTCCTTGCAACATCGAACGGCAATCGTGGGCTAGGTGATGCGCTGGCTGGGACCAGCAATGGCCGCCAGAAGAGCGGCGCATTTGGGTTGAAACACGCCCTGCCAGCAAGTTTGGGTGCACTTCTCGCTGGTGCCTTTGTTGTTGGCCGTTTAGTGAGATGATATATTTTGGTTATTCGCTTTTGCTCTGCTCTCACGATACGATACATCTCTCCGTAATAGTTTTCCTGCTCTGCTCTCGCTCATTGCTTCATCACATTGGACTTGGGGAAACTCGCATACATATCCACGCACATCACTACATACCTTTACCGCATTTTATAGCATAGTTTCACCTTCCCGCATATACATAATTTGGAAGCTAGAATCTCGACCTGCGTTATATCGATTCATTTCTGGGGATCGTCAGTGTCCCTTCATCAATCCTCTCTGCTCAACGACCCTATCATAAATGTGCAAAAAACCAGGATGAACCCATGATAGCCAGATACATACAAGTAAAGATACAAGAGTAACTTTCGATTTTGAACGCACTACATAACTATGAAGCACCCGCGTCATCTGTCTTCACTTTTTTGACACTCTGGATGCTCGGAACGGCCTGTCCTCGCAAGCCTGAATCTGGTCCGCCATCAGGTTCCACAGCCCGTTTCCTCTTCTCTCCCGACTGCCCATCGTCGGTGGCAATAGCGGTGCTGCCACTCCCTTTCTTGGGTTTTGGGTCCCTATCCCTATCGCCACCGCGGCCACCGCCACGACCGCCTCCACGACCACCACGACCGCCCCGGCCTCCACGGCCACCGCGTGAACTACCTTTTCGATCTTGCGAGCGCGATAAAGCTGACCGGGCAGCAAAGTTGGCACGGTCTATCTGGAAGGTCTTCTCTTCGTTTTCTGTATATCGATGTAAGGAGAAAGATATGCGAAGGAAATAAGGAGGACTTGCCTTTGGGAATTGTCCACTCAACCTCTTTGGAATTGACAAGTTTGAGATTCTCTTTGACGAAGGCGATCTCATCCTCGGTCAATACTTTGTCAAACCCTACAAGGCCGAAATCGTCCCCTTTGTGGAATTGGATATATGGTACACGGGCAAAGCGTTCTCGTAGTGGTGTCTGCAATAGGTCAGAGTAAAGTTCCAACAATGAAAGATAAAACCAACCTTCATCTCTGCAAAGTTAGCATCGCCTCCACAACCAGTGAATTTCATGGTCGCGCCCTTGACGAATGGAACATCTTCGTCTTTTACACCTCCTCCATCCTCCTCCTGCACACGAAGCTTGGTGCCCATGAACTCCAGCCAGACCTCCGGCTTCGTCTTTTCCTTGTCTTTCGACTTCGTTTTGATCCCCTTCTTCTCATTCTCCATTTCCTTGAAAGCATTGAATCCTTTACGGCTGGATATGTTATCCCTGCGCATATCAGCGGCTTTCCCGGTTAAACCCTTCTCCTTGATCTTCATATCACAGTACGCTTCCCTTTCAATGGTCAGTCGAACATGGCAAGGGATGAAGATGTCAGTAGCCTACTTGGACATAAAGACAAGTTCTGTTCCGTGCCAGGACGGCTTTGGGTCGGCATTGAGGAAAGCTTCTACGCCCTTCATATCTGCATACTCAACAAAAACCGAGCCCTGTCAAAATGTCTGAGACAGTAGTTCAAACGAATATAACCATCAAACATACTTTGAAGGACTTGTTGCCTTCGACACGACGCATCCTGACTGCGTTGGTTTCGCCGTAGGCACCAAAGAACGTCTCTAGTTCTTTTTGCAAAGTTGCGGTTTCATCACCAAACCCTTTCTGCGTTGGTAATTATGGTTTACGGCTTGTCACTATTCCGAAAAGCACTTACTGCATACACACTTCTTTCAAATTGACCTTTGGGCTGTTGGACTTCTGTACGGCGACGGATATTTTCACCAGCTTCATCGACCTCTAGCTCCGCACTGTCACGCAGTGCCGCCACTATCCAGTCATTTCCCCGTGATGAAAAGTCGCGCATGCGTTTGAATGAAGACACAGTTTTGACGGGTACCCAATGTTCGGCGTTCGCAGTGTGAAGGGACCACATAAATCTATGGCCCATATGTGAGTATGCCGAAGATAATTATATTGAATGAAATATATACTTGTCGAATGGAAGGTTGGAATCAGCGAAGTAAAATTCAACTAGTAATATACATCACTATGAGCTCGGAGGTAGATAAGGGCATCGAAACGCACTTTGCTTCCGGGCTTCTGCCATTTTTTCTGACTCTCCTTCGGCCGTCATTTCTACATCCTCATTTCCGGTTGGCTTGTCCTCAGCTGTCGCCAAAGCAGAAACAGGTTTCCCGTTGCTGGGAGCGGGTTCCGATACAACAGTGGACATGTTCAATAAAGAAGAAAATAAGTCAACAACACGAAAACCAAAATAAGCAAGCAGTTCAGAGGCAAGAGAGAAATCGAGCTCGGTATGAGCTGGTAAAGTCACTGAACAAATATTACTATTCAAAAATTCCGAATCATGGTGAGTTATCTTCGGATTTATCCGAGCGATAATCGTGATGACAAAAACGGAAAGCCCCTATATCAGAGCTCCAAACACACTTTTCTCTAGGATTTCAGGGATACTCTACGATCATGTCCGCTGTCTTTTCTTCGAAAATCTAAACTTCCAGTCAGTAACTTCCGACTTCAGTTTCTGGAGCTCAACGAACCGATGCATGTATACCGAGATTGACTAGTCTCTTTGTTTTCCATTTTCCTTTCATCGTACATTCTAGGCTAGGTACAGTTGAGCTTGCGCCCGATGAAACAATGCAACCTTTAGATCGCGCTGGGGCACGCTCGGACTACGACACGTGGCGTCTCGGCAAATCGCGGCAGGCGATACCCCGAAGTCCCTGGAGCAACAAGCGCGCTCGAACGAGCCATTGCACCAGAGATTTACTGAAACAGACTTACGGTGTCGCAAACGTTTCAAGTTCGTCACGAAGTTTCAAGTTTCAAATTCTATCCCCACATTCGGATCACATTGACACATGGGGAAGGTGACACGGGATGGCGGGCAATGCGCTATGGTCAGGTCTACATGTATGTCCCTTGCATTTGCACTGGATGACATCCTGACACTAATTATACACCCCCTTGCATGATACCCCACACGATACCTTTCTATACTTGGTGTATCATATCTCTTAAACGGATTATGATCACTGCGTAGCGCTGGTGAGAACTTCGTTGGTCTCTCCACCCCCTGAAAGCGCTTCGCCCTTATCTACATACGCTAAGTGCTTACTCCTTTCGAGTAGCAATGGCATATTGCCTCCGCTGACACGCCGTGCGACCGAAGTTGTACGCCACAGCGATACAATGTTGCTCATGGCGCTACTAAGGGGGTGATACACTATCCTTGGTGCCGAAAAGCTGCCATGGTGCTAGTTTTTTTGGCGGTGGGTTATAATAAGCCCCAACGCGCCTTTTGATTTGAACTTGAACTCCATTCACTATGGGGCTGAAAGACGAATATGACGCCGATTCCGTGGCTCGTGAAGGTCTTCAAAAGCTTGGTTACAAGCAAGAGATGACGAGAGTTAGTATGTTTTCTCAGTGTCTAGATTCAATGACTTGACCATTGGAGTAGTCGCGCGGGCTCTTCCATATTCTCTTTAGTGAGTCAGATTGTGCACTTGCGTCAGTAGATTCTGATCAACTTGTTATGCAGTGACACTAGGTGAGCTGGGAATAAATCTTACTATGCAGAGTCTCAGAAGTGCTGTTCTTCATCAGCTATCATGGCTGTTCGTGAGTTGACTGTTCTTGACAATCTCAGCAAACTCTCAAAATATCTACCCTCTAGCTTACGGTCTTGCGGCTCCTATCGCTACTTCCTTGGTTGGCGGTGGGCCTGTCGTCATGATATGGGGGTTTGTGTTCAATTTCATCCATACCATTTGATGATATCATAACGCATGTACTCTGTTAGGTGGATACTGGTGTCTGCATTAACACAGACACTCGCTCTCTCACTTGCCGAAATTTGTTCAAAGTATCCTACGTCTGCAGGCGCATATTACTGGTGCTTCCGTTTAGCCTCTCCCCGATCCCGGCTTTTATACTCTTGGATCAATGGTTGGCTTACAATGGTAGGGGTGTGGACGATATCCTTAAGTGTCACTTTTGGTGTGTTCGCCTTTGCATTTGCATAAGTCAGGTATTCTCATGCACCGAATTGATGCCAGGAACTGCCCAACTCGTCGTCGCGGGTGCTGGAATATATCATCCTGATTGGATAGCGACGCCATGGCAAACCTGTCAGTCAACTATGTACATCGCAGAAACATTGAACAAGTCCTCTGATTCTGGTTTACAGATTTGATTTTCTTTGCAGTTACTGCAGTTGCATGCTTCGTCTGTCTGTTCTTTAATAAGCATTTGCCATCAATAGATGTAATAATCGATTTTTGTCCTGGTATATTTGCTGAAACTTGATTCCTAGATCATATGTGCATGTTGGACAGCTTTAGGCATCATAGGTACCCCACCGTCATACTCAGGTTACACATTTACGGGTTATGCTGACCTCAATGTATTGGATCAAACTCTCAGTCATTTTGATTTGTCTGTCCGCCAAAGCTGCTTCAGGCCGTCGATCAGCTTCGTTCGCCCTTGGAGCCTTCACTCCAGCATCAGGATGGACACCCGGATGGTCTTTCTTCATCGGTCTGCTCCCTGTATGTTGTTAACCCTACCTGTTGTCTGTGTGAATGAGTGCTCACGATGATTTATTAGCCAGGTATCCAATCGTCTGTCAACAACATAACAAATTGAACTCATCTAAAATCCAGCTTACACATTTTCGGCTATTGGAATGAGTTAGTTCACACCGTTTGTTGTAAGTTTCAATCATGCTTAGGTTGTTTCGCAGTTGCAAGTATGGCAGAGGAAGTACACAATCCTTCCGACATTCTTCCAAGAGCAATATCGTGGTCAATACCCATTGGGGCACTTTCCGGAGTCGTGTTTTTGCTCCCAATCTTGTTTACTCTTCCTGATATCGAGACTTTACTTGCTGGTACGTCCCTGTTCGCGATTACTTCCCCTTGCTCTTATTTGATACAATCACCCACACCAGTCCCATCTGGCCAGCCGATTGGGGTGATGTTCACGTTGATCATGGGATCTAATGCAGGCGGTTTCGGCTTAGTGAGTGTATATGGTCTCTCCGCTTGTACGGAAATTCTGATGGCTCTTATAGTGGTTCATCAGTGCGTGTTGTCTCTTTACGGCTAGCCACAATATTATTGACCCCCCTCGATAGTCTTCGGTATCGGAATGTTCTGTGCAATCTCGATCTCGTGCGCCGCTTCTCGTGCTACATGGGCGTTTGCAAGGGACAAGGCAATCCCATTCCATCACGTTTTCTCGAAGGTTAGCCCCCACTTGGTCGACGTCCCTGTGAATGCGTTCCTCCTGTCTACTATAATTCAATTGCTGCTGGGCCTTATCTACCTCGGATCTTCTGCCGCATTTAATGCATTTGTCGGCGTGGCAGTTATGTGTCTGGGGGCATCGTACGCCATGCCTGTTGCGATTTCCTTGGCGAACGGCCGGAAGGATATGGAAGATGCCCCATTCAGTCTGGGGAAGTGGGGAAACATCATTAACGCAATCGCTGTTCTGTGGATAATATTTGCCATGGTGCTATTCTCGATGCCTGCCGTCATCCCAGTGTCAAAAGTGACAATGAGTGAGCGAGCTGTTGATGTTGAACTTTATTTTAGACTCAATGTGTTATTAGATTATGCGTCCGTGGTGTTCGTGGGCTTTGGCGCAATCAGTGCGGTCTGGTATATGATCGGTATGTGCTTTGTTATTCATTCGCCAATGTGAGCAACTGACTGTCTTTTTTAGGTGGACGTCGTCACTACACTGGACCCCCTGTGCCAGAAGATTCCTCTACTTCGTCGGAGTCCACTAGATCTAGATCCCCTAAAGAAATTTAGAGTTGGATTTAGAGTTGTTTCAGCTCGTCTGAGTTTGCACATTCGATGTTATCGACTATTCTTATTTCCAGAAGTATCAGAGAAAGACAGTTTTATTGCTCCTATATTGCGAGTTACATTAAGATGAGGGTGGATATCGCGCGATCAATGTCAGAGAAGAGGAAACAGACGACGATAGCGAGTGGAAGGACAGCAACTACGGCAGGCTAGTGAAAGTAAAGCAAAAATATATGACAGGAAGAATCAATGAGAAGGGCACTATGCGGTTAACTTGGGAATAACTTTGACCATCTGATCAATGTTGATAAACTGCACCCAAGCTTCCAAATCTTTGGAATTATCATGCCAGATGAACTTCGATTCCTTTGTTCCTCGGAAGAAGGCACATGCGCATTGATAAGACTCCTCTATTACATTGCCGGTTCGTGCAACGCCGAGCTGGGCCTTATAAACGCGAAACTCCCATCCTTGCAGCGGATGATCGTCTATCCGTGCCGTTTCGTTCGGGATATTGAATTCTATGCGTGATAGATCACATCCCGTGCGTGGGACGGTCGCATTGACGTAAGCTGCTTTTAAAGAAAGGATGATGCAGAGACGTCGGAGCGCAACTTCATCGCCGACGTCTGGAGTAATGAAAGACATTTCTAGAGGAGTCAACTAGAGGTGAGGTTAGTCGGTTGATTCGGTTGTCTAGAAGGCATTTACACTCACTTTGTGAGCGAGGGACTCGACATAGGCCGGCACTGACACACCTCTGGGTTCCACAGCAAGTTGCTTGAGACCCAAACCAATGTTAACAACTTGCCGTTGTCGGCCTTGTGTCATGACCATGCCACACAGCGAATTTTCATATGAAAGGTGATAGCCAATCATCGATTGTAAGAACTTCTCTGGTGGCATATCATCTGAAGCCTTGGGAATTACCAATGTTATTATAGTGTCCCTTGTACGTCATAGGCGGGACATTCTAACCTGCTCTATCCAATGCTTTCCATTGGCTTCGAAATGCTTCCACTTGGACCTCGATATTCGTCTATGTCTCATCATGAGAAGGGGGAGCATTTGGCTGATTATCTTGCCTGTCCGTTTAATCATTCGTAAGATACACAGTCGGAATGGATAATGGGTAACTCACGAAATGACTCGATGGAAGTGGGGCTATATGGTATATTTGCATAAGGTGCACATTCTCGCACGAGGTGGTAGCAAGTATCGTATTCCTGCGCCACATAACTTTCGCGATGGTTAGAGGATGTAAAAGCACTCCAAACTCACTGCTGTGGTGACATCTCGATTCAACGCCAGCATCCAAACGAGAAGAGGGCACTCCATCGATTTTCTAAAGCTTTTAAATTCACTGCTTGCCTAGTAGCTGTGGTAACTTCAAAGTTGTTTCGTCTCAGTATCCCGGGAAACTTGGAGGTTTGCCCCAGCGCCCTCACCTAGTATGACTCCGATGTACAAAATGGTGCAAAAATACAGGATATGTGCGGGAAGTATTACTTGAGATACAACGCCGATCGAGCAAGAAAAGTAGGGAATAGGAAGGGGAAAGAGATTGAATGAAATAGAGTACACGGAAGAAGGGCCATTATAACTGATCTGGACAAGCAAACCACACATTTTGGGCGTCCACGTGTGACTTCGGAAACCTTTTCCATCTCTTTCTCTGATCACCATGTTGGTCCGTTATTATATTTCGGCGCCATCATCTAATGGCCACCAAATTCTCAACTTTGAAGCTTTGTTCTTCTATGCATACGGATGACTATTGCATGGTCAAGAGTTAATGTACTATGGAACTCATTTAAGCTTTCTTTGCAAAGGAAAAACTTGAAGATATTCGTATCAAAGCATCAAGTGGCACAATGGACCTTTACCTTGCGGCGCGGCTTCAAAGACCAAAACTCCATTGGATTCGAAGGAGTCCTTTAAAACGGGAACTTCCCCCGAGATTTCCCACTCAAAGGGTCTCTTTTTTTCTGAAGTTGGGTCTTTCAAATCTTTATGATCACCTCAACTTCCCGAGCGCAATATCGGACCTCACAAGCGATAGCGACATCTCGAACCACATGAGCTGCTTGTATGAACCCGACCCTTATGGTGTCTCAGTTAAATCCTTCTGCCTCATAATCGCGTAGGCATCCACGAGTTCTTAACATTGTACAGGATTTCTATTTCAGCGCACCACGAGGCACCTCATGGCCTTCCCGATGAAGATGATGGTGACTTCATTCTAAGCCATCTAAGTAGGTACAGAATTTATCATGTCATGTAATCCTTCGGATTTCCCGGCGGACGGCACCTCACAAGAACATCCCCACATCAGTCCAATATTGCACCCAGCGCTCCGCTTCTTCGGAGGTCAAAGGTTTGAGCTCCCTCATCGTCGGGCTGACAGCACGCGCTTTCTCAGTGGCAAACGGTGTAAATCCTCCAGCTTCTGCGTTTCGTTGTCCTGATCCTCGAATGGAGGTATCAGCAGCAGCCAAAGCCCGCATGAACGCCAAAAGTTTAATCGCAGGCTAATAAAAGCGCCGTTAACATTGTGATGTCCTCATGGCATTCAGAAAGGTACCCACGATGCGCCTAATGTTTTCGGAGTTCATATCCTTCGCCAGAGTTTCTAAGGATGCGAACCAATCTTTGAAGGGAATCAAGGGAAGGATATCGCCAGTCACCGATTGTCGGGATAGCGCATAACTGACCGGTTGCATGACCGACGTCCATGTCACCGGGCGAGGATGCACTAAATTGATCGCGATGGGAGGTCGTTTCTCCAAAAATGCAACATCCAAGATAGCATTCGATACGGCATGAGGTGGAAGCCAAGCGACAACCTGTTACAAAATTTCGTTAATAGTGTGAAAGGAAGTTATGAAAATGGAATTTACCCCTGTCATGTCTGGTATCTTCCCGAGAGCGACACTGGACTTGACAATTATTGGAAGCCAATCGGTAACGGACCAGGCTCCGCGTGGTGCTCCCCCAGAAATTTGTCCTATCCGGAATGAAGTAGCCTCCAAACCACTGTTCACCAGGAGCTTCATCATCAAGTAATGTTCATGAGTCGGGCCAGAAAGCTGAGGTAAGGGCGTGGCACTCACCCTTTCACAAACGTATTTACTTGCACCATAACCAAGACCTGCTGCGACCCCAGCGTCGAATTGCACTTCCTCTGGGAAAGGACCTTTGCTCCGGTCCCAGGCTTGAGCTGACGAGATAGAGGAGGTAAACAGAAATCGTGGCTTGATGGAAAGTGGGGAGGAGCGAGCTAGCTCTATCAAATTCCGCGTTCCTCGAACATTCGGCTCGAATGATGACAATGACAGATTAAAATCGAGCCGCCATGCGTTGTGAATGATAACAGTAGTCGATGCCCGGAGCTGTCGATGTCCTCCATAAATTACGTGCCCAGAAACCCGGAGGATTTCTTACCTTCTCGTAGATGGAAGCTTCCAGTCCTAGGTTTTCTTGGGCAGTGTCGCCCTCTAAATAGAATAGTTTATCCGACGCAAGTAATTTCTCGTCAAATCCACGATCGACAAATCCAGCCAGTTGCCTTTCCTCTATCGTGGAGTTCCCTTTCGATGGGCGGTTGAACGCATATACAGCTGTAACATCCTTGTTGCCCAATAAGGACGCAAGAAGATATGTGCCCAGTCCTCCGGTCGAACCTGTGAGTAACACAACATGACTGTTGCTGCTATTTTCATTCGCCAATTGGTCATTGGCAGATGGTATCTTTCCCAGACCGACGGAATACTTTTCGATCATTGCTTCGATCTCTTGCTTCGCATCGGGAGCGGTGGCCCTCTCATCATTTGCGACTGCACCAATAACATTCTTCGACAGGAGTTTAATTGTTGGGCTTGTAAAGATGATATTCTGGTTGATGCGCCCAACAGCCGCTCGTAAATCTGAATCCGTCGACGAAGCTAAGGATCCGAGTATCCTATTCTTGAGGAAGGTTGCAGACAAACTGTATGCAAGGACCCGTATAAGTTCATTGGCGAACGCAAAATACAAGTAAAACGCACCTATCGAAGCCCTGCTCGAACAAGTCGACATCGGGAGCGACTTCCTTATCCGAATTTACAGCGGCAGCATGGATAAGTAACCACGCCTCGACAGCGGCTTCCGTCCATGTTTCCGGTAAAGGTACGTCGGTACCAGCTTTCGTACTGGCCTCCACTGATTCGTATCTTGAGAAGTTGATGATACATCAGAACATCGGTCGTCTCAGTTAAATCGGACTTACAAGGCATCGATCTCATCTTTGTAGAGGTTTACGGTAGCTTTCTTCATCACGGTGCCTTTACCAGCGCGAAGCATAGGCTTATTAGGATGCGTCACGAGGATCATTTCTTTGAATATACGACTGAACGATGGAGCTTCCTTGTTTGCTTCCTCGACTTCTGGCCTGTGCGTACCAGGCACCATCAATCGATTGCCCACGCACAGAAATAACAAATACCAGAGTCAACGTACCAGATCTTGTTTCTGAATTCAGCGACTTGTTTTTGGTCGTCGATGTCAATTTCATACCCCGGTCTCGGCTCAATCAATATTCCGACTTGATTTCGCTCTCGACCAAACATAGCGGTGCCGCCGACGATTGGATTCGCTCCAATGACACCTTCCATCGGAGCAGGGACGGTCTTCTCTCCTGAGGAGAGGATGAGAACATCGTCGACTCTTCCCACACTGTCTGACCATTAGTGTAACTCGGGTGTGGAAATCCAAGAAATCTCACATTCTATACAGACCCTCGACAGTGGGATGCTTGACAAATACGTCTGAGGTCGCGTATCCTTTGACGTCTGGCAGATTCTCCACCGCTACTTGGTGCGTTTCACATGTCTGCGAAGTCATGAGTGAATAGGGTCATCGGAGATATCTATAGGACTGCACGCACAAGAACTTGCAGCTCATAGGTCCCATCGCCCTGAGGAACCCACCGAAGATTGGATTTATCGCTGAAACGGGTCCATTGCCAGTCATTCCATTCGCCCGGCCGACGTATAACGGTAGTGATAGCGCCGAATTCCGTTCCCCCATATACACTGGATATTCTGATACCAGCTGCCACGAGAGCATCGCCTATTTTGGACGCAAGTGGACCACCAGAGAAAACCTACCCAGAACGATTAGCGCGAAAATCGAAGGAACAAATACGAAAGTACGTACAACATACTCCAGGCTTTTCAAAATTTCGATAGCCTCGGGAGAGGTCGACCACAGCTCGAGGAAGGAAGGGACGACTACTAAGGAGTTACTCTTTGTCTTCTTGATGTGTTCAAGAATGTTCTGGGAATTAGGGATGACCGGTGCAGCCAAGGGATCATTATACGAGGTAGGAGGGTAGAGGGCTATACTCGTAAGAGCGACAATAGGTGTATAAAGCTGGACATAGAAACCGAGAGTGTGGAAAGACGGAAGCGACATAGCCCCAGTGCGGATAGGGACGCTATAATCCCGGATGCCAAGAACACCAGCTACAGAGCAATCAATGATTCCTGGCCAAAATCGGTTAAAATTGACGACTTACGAGTCAAACACCAATGGAGTGCCATCTGATACGTTTGAGGGATTGGCTTCGGGAAGCCAGTACTACCTGAAGAATGCAGGATCACCATGACATCGGTGATGTTTGGGCGGCGATCTGCCTTCGGGAAGGGCTGAAATTCTGCAATAGGATTCTCTGATCCCAGAGCGGGAAACACTTGTGCCAATGACGGAACTTCTTCGATTGTCACTTCGAATTTGGCTTGGTCTGAGTCAACGGACGCGAGGTCGGCTTTGATGCCGTCCAACAAAGTGGTTAAAGAGCGCTGAGTGGTGAGGATCCGATGGCACGAAGTTTTCTGTAACATGTTGATCACCGCCGCTGGAGAGTTTCGCGGAGACATAGGGAACGGCTTGAACAACGCACTTAGAAACACAAATACGAAATTGAAAATCTGCGAACTTACAACAACACCGGCCATCATCATACCAATGACGAGTGCATGGTAGAGTAATGTGTCTGAATTAGCGATGACCGCGACAATTTCACCTTCCGGACCCTCTCGAGTGGGCCGGATAGCATGCGCGACCCTTTGGCATGCTCGATAAAACTCGAAGTGCGTGATCTGAACGAGTTCTTCGCTGCCTTCTCTCTCGAAGACGAAGATGGGCACGTTAGGATTGTTTACCGCGTTAAATTCCACTATCTCTGGAACAAACAGGGACCCGTCAAGCGGGGGGTAGTGGAGCGAGTTGCGGGTGAAGCCTGAGGTCGACATTGTTGTGTGTCTGATAAAATTGGGCGAAGAAAAAGATCAAGTACTAATAGGAGATGGAGGGTTGAGTACCAGAAGTTTTGATCTCGCGGTATTTATGCCTTCTCTATTGATTAGATGAGTTTGTCGCCATCCCGGTAGTTACAAATTTCAACCGTTATCGCACATCATTCATAAGCAATGGTATTTCCTCTTGGAGCTGCCCCTTTGATTGATCTGAGCTCGGAGTCATGACAAACTTGCACTTCGAACCTCGACTAACCCTATCCCGGTACTGTTGATGAAGGATAATGTCGGCCAACCGGCTACTTGCATTGCCGGACACCGAGATGGAGGTAAGACTGCGCTCGTCAAATAAATGGCTTGCACGACAATTCGATAAATTGGCACCTAGGTCCATCTTAACAGGACATGGATTGGTGTTGGAACAATTCGATCTGCACTCTGACCAAGGAATTCAATACTCTTGTGGCCGACGGCGTCGAACTGAAGGGGTATTAATAAAAAGCGCCGCCTGCACATAGTCTGCTCGATCAGAGATTTATTGCGATATCAGAAGTGCTTCGTCGATTCCGATTGTCCACGGGGAAACTCGCCAATCAGCGTCATCAGATGTAAAGGCGATAATGAGGTTCGAAGACCTGGGATAAAGATTATCCATAGCTGACACAACCCTGAAAAAATGGTGCGCATCGAAGGAATCGAGAGCATATAATTCTGTAGAAAGGACGTTGAGGCTGTAGGCACTCTGAGTCTGAAGAATAAATTGAAAGAGTGTCCAAGGTAGCAAAAAATTCTGTGGCG